>JAQGBT010004301.1:0-16949 GCA_034698585.1 Disparrhopalites patrizii | reverse complement strand
AGAGACAGACAGAGAAAGAGAGAGAAAGAGAGAGACAGACAGAGAAAGAGATCGTTAGAAATTGAGAGAAAGTGGTAGAAAGAGGTAGAAAGAGAGAGAAAGAGAGAGAGAAAGCGAGAGAAAGAGAAAGAGAGAGAAAAACAGAGAGGTGAGAGAGAAAGAAAGATGTAGAGGTGAGAGAGAGTAGAATGAAAAGCCGATGATGGCTGGAACGACTAGTTTGAAGTGGAGCCGGAGAAAGTAGGAAAATGGGAGAAAGTCGACGAGCAACTCAAATCTCCTATTCTTTTCTGATACATTGACTCAATACAGCTACTCCAAGAACATATTGTCTTTGACTATAAAAGCTACCCTCTCATCCCGTCATGTACCTGACGGCTCATGAACAACTTGGAAGTGTTATTTTTGTCTATCCTCAGCAGCTCCTTTACACCACTACAAAGAGCAAGCACTATATTTGCAGGAGAAATCCCTCTTGATAGGGAACATTTACCAGAGGAGGGAAGCCCCGGTAGATACTTGCCTCTAATAAAAAAAAATACTCTCCTTACTCCCGTCTCTCAAATGGTTCCTGGTCGGAATTTTAAAAGCCCTCTTCCCCTGTCAATCCTCACTTTTTTTCTCCATGAATGGCACATTTTCCTACGCCTTGCGAGAAGGATGATTTCTCCCTCTTTTGAATAGAAACAGGTTGGCTGAAATTGTCTCCTCTCATATGGTCTCATGAGTAACATGATAAGCATGTATGTAACATCTCGGAACAAAAGAAGGGTGGCTTGTCGACAGTATCCAGATTTCCTTAGGTTTTTAATGGGAGGAGGAGGGATAAAAATGGTAGTAGCAGCTGTAGTAATAGTAACGGTAGTAGTCACAGTAATGGCAATGCCTTGTTCTCCTCCCTTCCGATTAAACTTGGAATTCATCAGAGAAGATGATTGGTATGCTAGTTTGGAGTTGAGGGGATGCTTTCCCCTGATCCAACCAGGTTACACTAGGTGCATATACCGCTTTATGAGGAGTATATCCACACAAAAAAAAGTCACTCAGAAAATGTGACTGCTGACTCTCCCCCCTTTTCTCAGTTTTTTTCTTCTAGACTTTCCCTTTTAGGAAAGAGACGAGAAAATAATTGCGAGAGTAGGTGTACCTGCATAGGATGGGAAATGGAGTTAATATTGAGACCATTGTGCTATACTGATTGTAAGTGGGGAAACTTGTTCCAGGGGAAACAGTGGAAACTCCGTCGTTTCGCCTTTGTCTGAAGGTGAACTCCAAAAAAGACAAAATTAAATTTCTGTCATTACCGTCGCATGCAATCATCGTTTACAAATACATTCTTTCTCTTTCCTTCATTTTAGTCTCCCGTTCCAGAATATTATGTATCTTGTGCTTCTATATTTCTTCTCTACTTCGCGAGAGATATTTCTTTTATCATCCACTGTTGCTTTTTCTTATTTCACTTGATTTTCACATTTCAAGATTTTCTCTCTTCCTCTGTCTCTTGATTTTTTCTCTTTCTATCTCTTCATTGTCACTTTCTCTTCAATGATTGTTTTCTTTCTTTCTCCTGGTTTTTCTCTTTCTCTCTTGATTTTCGCTTCCCTGAATTTTTTATTCCTCTCTTTATTTTCGCTTCCCTGAATTTTTTATTCCTCTCTTTTGATTTCCTCTCTCCCGATTTTTCTATTTCTCTCTCTTGATTTTCTCTGTCTCACTTTTGATTTCTCTCTCGATTTTTTTCTTCCTCTCTCTTAATTTTCTCCGTCTCATTTTTGATGTCTTTCTGGATTTTTTTCTTTCTCTCTCTTAATATTCTCCATCTCATTTTTGATTTCTCTCTCGATTTTATTTCTTTCTCTCTCATAATTTTCCTCTCGCTCCTTGGGTTTTCATGTCATCTTTCACTCTCTTCAATCTTTTGCTGTTTTTTTCTCCATCTTGCTTGTCCTTATTGATATTTCTCGAGATTCTTGTTTTTGCTCTTGCTGGCTTTTTCGCCTCGCATTCGCTATTGTAGTTTTCTTTCTTACTCACTGGAATTTGTCTCGCTCTCTCTCTTTGCGTCTCTTTGTTTTGCTCTATCCTTCTCTAATTATTCTCTCCCATTAATCTCGAATGTCTTTTCTGCTTTCCTTCCACACTTTCCCCATTCCATCCTCTTCGCTCTAGTTGTTCGTCTTGAAAGCATGCTTTCTTCCTTAATCTCCGTTCCACTAATTTCTTCATCCTCTCCCTCTTTTACGGGATTTAGTATACTTTCCCTTGAGAAACAATTTCCTCCCTGAAAAAATGTCGTCGTAGTACATTCAGTAATAGCCTGTCCTCCTTGTATCTTCTTAAAAGAGTATGAAATGCTTGTACAGATTGTGAGTGGAAATTTAGTAAGGAAAGTCGACATTGCCTCCTTCCCTAATCTGTACAGATACCTATGTGAATACGCTTAGAATAAAATTGTCGATGGTTCTAAGTCAAATCCTTCCATACATATTGGTATTCCAAGTTTACTACACACAAAGGTAAACACTACAAAAAGTGGAATGTCTTAAGTTGCCCCATGTTCATTAGGAACATAATAGTTCCCCATGCCTGGTAATTTATTCAACTCCCTTGATGTTTTTTCCCTTCGTTCTCAAATGGAGAAAAGACATTTAAAATTTATGGACTGGTGACAGCATTGTGAAGGACATTATTGGATTGAGGATACGACAGGGGTTTTGGGAAATATCTATACCAAGTTATAATGCTCCAAGTACTACTACTATTACTACCAAGAAAATACCAGGGAAATACGAGGGGAAAAAAAATAAGGGTGACGTGATGACATCAAGGAGTAAAAGGAGTGTGTGCCTCTGTCGGGTGATGTGAGTGTGGGTTTGGAGTGGCCACGTATCAAGTATCAAAATGCCCATATGTGTACATATACAGCACCAGGAGTGATAAAGTCCATCAATTATTTCCCCACATGCCTTTGCCATGGAAAAGGCCTATGTCTTTAAGCCCAGAACAAAAGAATGAAGAGGAGAGGAGAGAAATTGTCAGTATTCTTTTATCCCATTTTACCAATTTTTAAATATTTTATGGTGTTGAGTAACGATTTTTTTTGGTCTATCCACGTCATACTATAGCTTTGGAGAGTGAAAGAGAGAGAGATTTACTAAATTCAAATCCCTACATGTATATTTGTGTTGGGAGAATACTACTACTACGAACAATAAGGTCAGTTGAAGGCCTGGAGAAAGTAAGGTAGTATATAAGTTCTTGGTAGTTAGCACTATGTATATGGGTTGCTTTCCCCACTTTTTTTTTTACTACTATTTGTCTTCCTTGCGGCTCTGCGCATTCCTTATTACAATTGTATGTAAGTAGTACGGGTTCCAGGAAGAACTTTGTTGCTTGGGGGAAGAAAGCTGGTGGTGAAAGTAGTGCAGCCGCGGGAAAAGGAACTATTATGAATAATGGGTATGGAGTACACAATTTCTTCCAGGTGTGTATGTCTCTCTCTCTCTCTCCTTCACTCTTGAGTGGCATAAGCACTTACACAGAGGGGAAAAAATTGTGAAAAAAAAGTAAGTATTTCTCCGTAACTTTCTTTTACCCCTATTTTTTTTGGGCTTTGCGACGAATTTTCTTAAAGCCTCCTTCAACCCCTTTCCAGTGTGAAGTCCCGGGTATTGATGGGGGGGAAAAGGAGGAAGGCGGTGGAAAGGAGTAATGTAGCCCGTTATTTATGTTTATTCCCAAGCAGTTTTTCTCAAATGTTTCCCTTAAGCAATTCATGATGTATTGGAGAAAGTTTTGGAAAGTATTGCATTCACATTTTCTCTTGGTCTGAAAGGAGGGAAAGGAAAGAAATATTTGATTTCAGCCACGAGCTTGCACTTGAACACGCCCAAGTTGTGCGGATAAAACTTGAAAGCTCCAATCCAGTTCTCTGCTGGACTTGTTCTTTCGTAACATTTGTGTAAGGAAAATTATTTACCCATTATCTCCTTAATGTCCCAACTACTCTGGGATTTCTTCCGTTTTTCGTCCATGGCCTTTATTTTCTTCTGTTTTATTTATTTTATCAACTCTCTTTTTTTTAGGTTTCTTTCCTTAGATCTCACCCTTTACACTTTCTTTGCATAATTTCCCCTGATTTGTCGGATGACTAACTCTGTTTTTCACCTTCGTCTCTATTTTTCACATTAAGTTCTCTCATTGTTTGCTAGCATTTTCTCTTAAATTTCTCCGTGTTTCCTGTATCTCATACAATTATTGTTGTACAAAAACACATTATCTCGTCACATTCTGCAGCTTTTATTTTCCTCGGGCTTTCCCGTTCTTTCACAGGGACTTTCCCCTTGTTTCTATCTTTGTTTGCTTTCAGTCAGGTGTAATAATCTTTAGGGAGAAAATAGAAGAAAGGAATATCGAGGGGGAAAGAGGAAGGTGACGTAAGCCATTTTGGGAGCTTTATTTAGACTCCTTCCACACTGTAACTAAACGTAATATAATTCCGATGATTCGCGGTTCACTGGTAATTGTTTGTTCAGAATGGACCGTATTAACTTTAATTTGATCTACATACGTAAGTATCTGTATATCTGTACATTACAAAGTTTCTCATTACATTCCGTTTTTTTTAACCTTCTAGAAAATGGGGAGTGGAAGTAATTGGTATTAAATCAGGTTGACTCGCCCTTTTTGAGTAGCCTTGAAGAAGCGGATTTTCCGTAGTTTATACTATTATTAACCTGCGTATTAATACATTTCCCTCCCCTCTTGAATGATGATGGGACGGGAATGGAAAGTATTTTGTAAAGAGAAGTGGAGTAATTTCCGCCTCACGTCATCCCTCTAATATTTACGGGAAATGGTTTCTCCATATTCCACGCACCTGTCTACTTCTTTTACTTTGCCCAATGACCCAATACCGTGGTTACTTCTCCATACTTAGGTCGACAACATTATTGTAATATATGGAATGTATAATATATATGGAATTTGCAGAAATTTTGTATTCTGAAAAAATATGACTATATTCATTTTATGGTCGTTTTGAGCTGATTCACTCGTGCGGAACCGCCTGCATTACGACTTTTGTTTTGGTGGAGGAAAGAATACCAAATTGGAAGAGTAGCAATGAAGAATATAAATGTCTGGATAGCGATAGGACTGATAGTGAGATTTGCATTTCCGTAAATTTCCTCTCATAACGGAGAGAGACATGTAGGTTGGGCCACGCTTTAATGCTTTTGCTGTCAGCAAATACACAAAATGGGTGGGCTATTAGATTACGAAGAAAAACATTAAGACAAAAAAAAAGCAAATGATGAATTACTAGTGAAAGATTCAAAATACTGGTTTTTACTACCATTTTTCCGTGCTTCTCCATGAAAAAATTATGAGTTCCATAAGAGTGATTGTAGTTTGACTACTGAGAAAATATTTTGGCTCAGGCGGGCATGTAATCAGTAATCATGGATTCGGAGACTAGTCTGCTTGTAGGACAAATAGATGAATGCATATACATATGTAGTACTTACACATGTGTGTTTGCACTGGGCCAAATGGATTGCATTTTTTCTTTCTCCCTCCTATAATTTTTTTTTCTTATGGGATTTTGCAAACACTCCAATTCAGCCTTGGAACATCCATTATTCATAGGAAATACGCTGTTCTTCACCTTTTTGATACTATAATGTATTCTTAATAATAGTCATAACCAAACTCTTTCCAAACTCTTCGGTTTTATCATAACCCAAACGTTTACCTTTGATACCAAAACATCGTGGTAGAAAATGTTTGCGAATGCTTTTTCTAAAGAAGATGGTAGGCACTTGCATATTTTATTTTGTAATTCCGAAGAAGTTGATGGTAAAACAATTGTCGGAATACGGCAACAGAAAAATAGGTTAGTCAGAGAAGGAAACACTGGGAAAAGATAGCGAAACTGCAAGGAAAGAGAAAAAGAAGCTGAAACAAAAGATAGAGTGAGAACGTACAAATAAAGTAACCGAAAAGAGAGAGAAAACAAGTAGAAAACTAAAGAGAAAACAAGTAGAAAACTAAAGAGAAAACAAAAAAGTAACAGGAAATAGAGAATATGAAGAAAAAACTAAAAGAGAAAGAAAGAATGTGAATGAAAAAGCAAAATGAGAAAGAGAAACAATAGAGGAAAGAACCAAAATGGAAAAAGAAAGTAAAGGAAAACAGCCAAGAGAGAACGGGAAAAAGTAAAGGAAGACAACTGAAAGGAATACATGTTAAAGGAAGGAGGGAAAGAGAGTTAAAGTACAAAAATAAAACGAAAAACAGAGAGAAAGCATAAAAAGTAAACGGTAGGTAGAAGAGAAAGTGCAAAAACTCAAAGAAATGAGAGGGAGAAAATAAAGGAAAATGTGAGCGAGAAAGTGACGCAAAAGTGAGGCAGAGAGAGAGAGAAAGTCAATGGAAAAGGAAAGGAAAGCACAGGTGAAACTGTGATAAATAGTATATGGATCAACAAAGATTTAGAGAAGCTAAACAGACGGAGAAGGGACCGAAACGGGAAAAGAAAGAATTATTGAGAAAAAGCGGGAGAAAGTGGCACAGAATAAAAGATAAAGTGAGAAAGACGCAAAGACGAAAGGAAATAAAAGACAGAGAGGGTGAAAATGTAATGAGAAATTGCAAAAGAGTAATGGTAACGTATATCCAGTTGAAGGAAAAAATATAGACGTAGTAATGTATTACCCTATCGACCTAAATATTCGTCCATCTTATGACTATTTATTTGTTTTATTTACTGACAACCTTCCCCTCCGGGCTGCCTCTACCAGTGCACGTGCTGGAGAGTGAAGTAAAGTCGAAAATTATAACCTGTATTCAAGGTGAAAAAGGGAAAAAGGAGGTGGAGAAGTGTGGAAAATCAATTTTCATCCAAAATTCATACTGTCAGTAAATACTTTTCGTGAGGACCCACACTTCTTCGGGTACTACTACTACTCCCTCCATTTCCCCCCACTACCTCCATGTATACAGTAGTACATTTACTCTCAAAAAGCAAAGCTAAAGATTCCTGTTGAGAGTCTCTGTCCGTACATATATGTGTATGTACCATATTTTGTGCATTTCTCTTTGTACCTATGTATTTCTATTGAAATTGTACAACATATGAAAGGTTTGGAAGCAAAAGGAGTTGAGTCCAAAATTTTAAAATTCAGGGCTTTTCCAGGAAATTCATGTCTATGATCATCCCATCCTCAGCCGTTTTAGTTTTTACAAAGCGACAATCCAAAATGAAAACAAATCGGCAAGAAAAAAAAATTCAGATAAAGGAGTTAGGTCCACAGGTGATCTGGACGCACAAGTCCAACAAACAGAAATCAGCTCACGGAATCACACCAAACTTCAGTATTATGATAGAGCCTATACCACTTTTCCTTGACATAACAAAAATGTCCCCCAAAAAAATTTCCTATTTTAGAAAATATTGGGAATTAAATTTTGCTCCAAAACTTTTTTCGGGCAAATTCTCATGGAAAATATTATGTTAAAACTTAGTGACGGCGGAGTCCCCCCTTTGCATTTTTTAAAATCTCCGAAAAGCTTTAGATTTTCCTTTTCTCCTGTACACACATAATTTACTGTAATGGTAAGGGAAATTAGTCATGACGCTACAATTTTATGGTTCTTTGGTTTGTTTCAGTTAGATAAGCCTCGGAAAGATGTTTTTTAGGTGCAAAAGGGCTGAAGTCCGACATTTTGAATTCCTTAAATTCCTCGTAATTTGACAAATATCGGATTTTGAAGCACATGAATTCAACCGTACCTGTACAAGCTCTTAATTGAGCTAAACAAATATTTTCTGAATTCTCTGATTTTGCAATATTGTATCTGAAATTGTTTTTTACTTCTGCTGTAAAATTTAGTGTTGTGGACTTGACTTATTTTGCTTCAAAACCCTTCATATGATGTAAAAGTACCCTGGAGGAAGGAACATCAACTTCCAACTTGAATACTTCCGATCATATGTCCCAAGTGAACATATGGGGTTGGTAGCATTTTTTTTATTTTGGAGATACAATTACGTAGGAACATTGGTAGGCAGAGGAATTCAATGCTGGGAGAGAATCAAGAAATAGATATACGAAGGAAAAAGGAGAGAACCAGAAGAGAACAGAAGCCAGTGTGGTTTCTTAGGAGAATGTATTCTAGCGGTAATGGGCCTTTCTCTATGAAATATGCATTTTCTAGTACACGTTCCTTGTATCGTTCTTCCTGAAGAAACAGACTTTGAACAAGGAAGGAGACCGACAGGAAAAGAGAGGCAGGCCAAGATAAAGTCAGGAAGGGAGACAGGCCAAGATAGCAGCCTAGAGCGAGAGAGAGAGAGAGAATATTGGAATTGCTCCTTGGCATTTTTTCTCCTTTTATAAATACTTTCCTCGCAAAAAGCCTCCTGTCTCTCTCCCTCCTTGTTACCCTTTGAACAAGAGCCCAAAAAGGGGGCAAGTTGGCCAAAATGAATTTCCGTGAAGAGTAAAATCCAATGTACAAATGTATACATACATTTTTTATAAAATCTCCATCCCGCACCGTATTTCTATTCCAAAGAATGATACATGTGTGTCAAATCTGAGTAAAGGAGGTAAATGAAAGCAACAGAGAGAGAGAAACAGAGAAAAGAACAAGAGGAAGACGGAGTGTTTATACGTAGTTGAGCATGAACCATTGACATGTATGTACATCAATTATGCCAGAATGAACAACATCAAATGTTCCCATGGACCTCGTACTTCACTCATGTTATAAAAATGACTCCGAAAGCTCCTATGCTTTCACTTCCTCCTTTCATATGTAAGCTGGAAAGGAGTTGTTTCTACCAAAAGTACATTACACGAGCAAAAACTGAAACGTACAATTTGCAAAAGGAAAGTGGGAGTACAGGGAGGAGGAAAGAGATCGAAAGAGAGAAAATGAGAGATAGAGAGAGAATTGGAGAGAGAAATGGAGAGAGAAATGAACAGAGACATGAAGAGAGAAAAAGAGAAACGAAGAGAGAAAAAGAGAAACGAAGAGAGAAAAAGAGAAACGAAGAGAGAACGAGAGAAATGAAGAGAGAAAGGGAGAGAAAGAGAGAGAAAATAGAAGAAGGGAGAGAAAATGAGAGATTTAGTGAGAAATGAAGAGAGAAAGAGAAGAGAAGAAAGTGAGAGAGAGAGAAAGAGAAAGAAAACGACTGCTGCAAACATTTTTTACATCACTTGAAAAACCCTCTCCATATACTTGTACAAAGTATTTTAGTGCCATGTTCTGCTTCAGAAAAGAAGTTTTTGGTGAAAGCAACTTTTTTGTGTGCCCTCTTAAACCTTTCTCCAGCATGCTACCTCCTCAAACGTCTGGTGCTCCGACCAAAACAGGTGTACATGTGTACTCGGTTTACCAAGTGGTTGTGTAGATAATACATGGCCAGTGAAGAAGAAATACCAAATATTGCTTCTTCTTTCTTCTCCTTCCTCCCGTCTTCTCTCTCTCCCTTTCTTCCTCTTTCCCGAGTTTTTTAAAGACCAATAATGGCATGTTTCTCAAAGTTTTCTTTGAGGAAAGTTTGAAATTTCAAACGACATGTATTGATACTGCGCGAGGGGCGACAGGATGGGCGCATACGTCCCTGCATTTGTATGTCAGTCAATGCAGTCAGGGCGACGACAAGCGCTCCTATCAGTGACACACTGCTTGTTGGCTGGACTTAAAACACCGTGACATAATGGAGACCGTGGGTCTGGTTTTTCTAATAAGTAGGTCTTTGGAGCGGAAAGCATTCGGCTTGGGCAAGGAAGCGTGAGTACGATGGGGAGGTAGAAAGGAGAGAGAAGAAGGAGGAGGGAGGACGGATGAATACTGGGAGCGAAATAGGAAGGAGAGAAAGTGAGAGAGGAGAGGAAAGAGAAGGACATGAGAGAGAAATGGAAAGAGAGGAACGAGAAAAAAGGGGGGAGAGACAGAGAGAAACGAGACAGAGAAAAGGGAAAGTGAGGTCAAATGTAAAGAGAAAGATTGAGAGAGAGAGAAAGGAACGAAAGAGAGAAAAGAAAGACAGAAAGCGAGAGAGATGAATAAAGAGGGAGAAAGACGAAGACATTATAAGAACGAGGGGGAAAGAGAAAGAGAGAAAAATAGATAAAGAGAGAGAAAGTATGAGAAAGAGAAAGAGAGAGAAAGTATGAGAAAGAGAAAAATAGAGAAAGAGAGAGAAAAATACAGAAAAAGGAGAGAGAGAAAAAAGAGAAATAGAGAAAGAGAGAGAGAGAGAGTAAAACATCTTAACGCACTTGAGTGTAGTAGCAGAAAAAAAGAGTGTCCTGGAGTGCGAAAAAATGTTATGAAAGCCCAGGTATGAAAAGTGGCAGAACGAAATTATCACAAAAAGAGAGGATGAGAGCCGTAAATAGAGAGGGAGACAGAGAATAAACGAAAGAAAGTCAAAAGTGCATGCAACTAAGGGCATTGCTGGAAAGAATGAGAGATGAAGCGCGAAATGAGAGAATAAGTTAACCTGACATGTTACAAAACAGCTAATAAGGTACAGGGCATGGTCCCTCGGAAATAGAGGGATATGTCTGGAGAAGAATAAACTAAAAATATATCCACATAAATATACCTATATCTATACACACATACATACATATATATTTCTCCCTGGGAAAAATAATAAAATAAAGACTCACCTGAAGCGGTCGGTTGACGACGGGTAATTGGATAGGCGGCGGAGGTGTCGGTGGAGGAGCAGTGGACGAGAGCTCTTCCAAGTCCCAAAGGACGGGAATTTTATTATCGGCATTATTATCGTCATCATGTGGAACAACAACGTTGGGCAACCAAGGAATTTGGCGAATATGTGGCTCAGCATGAAACTCTTCATGACCGTTGATGGCGATCCCAAAGATCAGTAGAGAGACTAAATGAAAAATCATCGTCCAAGGGATATATTATTATTAGTTTTTTTTGTGGTTGTTGCTGTTGTTTTTATTAGACTAATTTTCTGGCCGTCGATGATTTTTGGTGGTAGAAATAAGAGCAGTCGTAGTAGTAGTTGGAGTAATTGAAGTAGTAGTAGTTTTTTTACAAGCTTCTTGCAGCAAGGGCAAAACGAGTTTGGAGAGTAGAGAGCCGGTTTCTTTGAACACTTGGTTGTTCGCCAAGAGAATTTTCTTATTATTACTTGTAGTAGTAGTATTAACCTTCCCCTCGCCCTTACAAATCCCGGCGACAATCGCAGACGTAAGTAGGAGGAATACGGGTGATGTGGATGATAGAAGGAAAAGTAAGAGAAATCCTAAGGGTGGCTCACCCACCACCGTTCCAAATTCACTTGCTTCAATGAGATTTTTCTCCAGTTGAGATTTCCTTTGTCTTGTCCTTGAATTGGTTGTACAGGTCTGAGGAGGAGGAGGAAGAGGAGATTCGGCAGTAACAATCGTAATATCAACCACAATGTTTTCAAACTTGATCGCTAATATTTCACTGATGAGGAACGAGGAGAAGATGATTTCAACGTCTTTTACTAATGCACGGACTACACCGTCTTTTCGTCTTCCCACAATTAACTTCATAATCTTCCTCTCCATCTCAAGTATGGATTCTCCCTCCTGACTTTTTTTCCTTTCTATTTTACTTCATCGACTGCCCCGGCAAAGCCCCGTTGCTGGCGCTGTAACAAAAAAAAGATCATTTTATATTAATAAACGACACATTGAAAGGGCACAAATCCATGATTTAATACATTAATAAGGTATTTTATAAGGAAACAAATCAATGATTTATATTAATAAGGCATATACACAGGGAACAAATCATTGATTATTAACCATTTTTTCTCCAACGTTTTATCTAATTACTCTCTTAAATTCTAGAAGAAGGGCCAGAGGGAATTTTTAGACAGCCGTGGTTTTGAGCGCCTTGGAATTTACCGGGAAATTAATCCAATTCTTTAGTTTCGAGATCCATGTATGTATGGAAACAAGAGAAAGTACAAGGATGATATTAAAGGAAGAAAGACAGGAGAAAAAAATTCTTATGCACTCCCAGCCAATTAATTAGGGAATCCTGCTACAGCAAAAAAAAAAAAGTACACATTCATCCAACTTTCCATTTCAGGGGGGAGGAGAATTTTTTTTTATGGAAACTTTTACCCTTATCTTCAATATTAAGAGGAGTAAATGTAAGGAGGGACTTTTGAGATTAACGACATACATATGTACAGAAACTTTCTCTGTACATATGTACATAGCTCTTTTCCAATTTTCTCTTACTTTTTTTCTTCTCTCTCTCTCTTTCTCTCTGATAGGATTTTTCTCCATCCTTCTCCCTTCCAGTTCCTATCAGCCTCCTCCTGAAAAGAGAATCTACTTTGAATTGTTCCTCCCCTGTAGCCATTTAGTAGTAGTAGCTATAAGGATGGTGGAGGTGCATACATAAGCCTATAAAGATTCTCAGTCCCATGTCGATAGTTAAAATACTACTATATCCCATCCAAATATTAGTGTCTTTTATGGAATGATCAATAATAGTAGTAATAACACTCACTTCCCCCTCCCGCCCTATTTCCATTGACTTTTTGCCTATGCTTGCACATCTCACATCTCTCCCCCCTTTTTTCCAGAGAGAGAAAGAGAGGTGGAAAAGGGAAGGGAAGTACAAGGGAGATATAGAGACAGAGAGGAGGCAGGAGAGGCAAGATATGTAGATAGAGAGAGCTGGATAAAGAAATGGCGAGAGAGAGATGGAGACATGAAGGAGGCGACGCCAGAGGAGAGAAAGCTAAGGTGAAACAAATGGAGAGACCAAAGTAGAGGGAGATGGTGAGAGTGAAGAAGAGGTGGAGAGTAGTAAGGAGAAGGAGAGAGAGGGAGAGATAGAGAAAGGGAAAAATAAGGAGGGAGAGCGACGGAGAGAAAGTTAAAGGGAAAAACAAGGAGAGAGAGAGCGAGAGAGAAAGTTAAAGGGGAAAATACGGAGGAAGCCAGAGAGAGAAAGTTAACGAGAGAGAGCGAGAGATAAGGAGAAAGGGTGAAAAAGGAGAGAGCGAGAGAGAGAAACTGAAAGAGAGCGAGAGAGAGAAAGTGAAAGAGAAGGAGAGAGAGCGAGAGATAAGGAGAGGGTGAAAAAGGAGAGAGAGCGAGAGAGAAAATACGAGAGCCAGAGAGAGAGAGAAAGAATGTACATAGTAGCAGTAATAGCTTTTTCATGTTTATTACGGACGGAAATATGACGGAAATCACGTAAATTTTACATTTAACTTCCACACGCTTCCTCTCGACTTTCTTTCTCTTTCCTTGTCTCTCCTCCGTCTCCTCCGTCAACTCCATTCCCCGACACTTTCTCCTCTCTTTGGGAATCATTTAAAAGCTCACACACCTCCAGCGTCTCCTCCTTCATGTCGGATATGTACGGGTAGAGTTAAATTTTTCTTTCTTCCCCTCTCTTTTACTTTTCTCTTTTCAACCTCGTTTCCACCAAGAAAAAAAACTAATGAAATGAACTTGCTGCAGACTCCGAGTTTGCAGATTCTCAGAGAATGAGGGATGAATGAGGAATTTTTTGGTGCGGGAGGGAGGCAATATTGACGTGCTGCAGAATTTTAGGGGAAGTGTGTAAATGTAATCACATAATGACAGTTTTCACTCTACACTCACTCCGTCCAAAAAAATATATCCTGTCATTCTCCGTCTGCCTTTCTCTTCCCGTGAGTATCCCCAAGCTTTCCCTCCTTTTAAATTCCCTCCAATCCCACCTCCTGTACCACACTTATGGTAATTCCTTTTGCTCCCCATGGAAAACACAATCAAACCCTCTTTTGAATGTGGCACACACAATGTACGCTTTCGTGGAATGACAAGCATGTGGCTGTGGGTGTAAGAGTGAGAGAGAGAGAAAGTTGAGAGCCGATACGAATCAGAGTACAAATCTCATCATCCCCCTTTCTCTCTTTGCCCTTCATTTTTCGTCCCTACTTTTAGACGCTCTCCCGTGTGTGTGTGTTGAGGTCTCCACTTTCACTAGTCCGCCTCCATTTCAAGTCCGACAGAGATGACTGTCGCACCTGTATTTATACGACCAGGTCTTTCCATCTCGCTCTCCCTATTTCATTTGCCGTTTCTAGGACTGCTCCTTAGCCAGTCTTTCACTGAGTGTGTCAAGTGAAGCAGAATAAGAAAATACGATTTGTTCTCTATCGCCTGTCATCTTCATGGATTCATAACAAAACTCTTTGGGTGGAGCATCAGATATTGCCACTACTAGATGTAACGGCAAGAACTCAAACCAATATTTCTCTCTCTTTCTCTTCACACTTTCTCCATCTTTCTCTCTCTCCTTTCTCTCTCTCTCTCTCTTTTCCTTTTTCACTTTCCTTTTATCTCTTTCCTTCCTTTTTTTATTCCTTGCTCTCTTTTTCCGTTTCTTTTTCACTCTCCCTTTCTCCCTATTTTCCCCTTTGTCTTTCTCACTCTCTCTTACTCCCTCTTTTTCCCTTGCTCTTTCTCACTATCTCTCTCTTACTCCCTTTTTTCCCTTTCACTTTCTCACTCCGTCTTTCTCTGTCCATTTTATCTCTTTCCCCCGTCTTTTCTCCTTTTTGTTCTGTCTCCGTTTCTCCCTTTTGTTTCTTTCTCTTTTTCTCCCTTTTTTGTTTACTATTTCTTTCTCTTTATTCTTTCTTGTTTACTATGTCTTTCTCTCCTTTTATGGCTTTATTGTTTTCTCTTTCTCCTTCTCCCTCTTTTGTCCGTTTACCTCTTTCTTTCTCTCCTTCTCTTTCTGTTTTGTTTACCCCCTTGATCTTGTTGTCATTTTGCTCTTCTTTTTTTTCGTTTGTTTTATTCCTTTTCTTTAAAAGTTGTTTCCTTGCTCGCTCCTTTTATCGCGTTGTTTCTCTTTCTCTTTTCCTTTTTCTCCCTTGTTTCCCATTTTATTTTCTCCTTTCTTGCCTCTACTTTTTTTACCTCGTTTCCCCTTTTATTCCCTCCTTTTTTGTCTTATCATGGTCTCTATTTTTCTCTCTTTCTCTTTCTCTGTCTCCTGCTTTCTCTCTTTCTTTCTCTCTGTTCTTTCTCCATTTTTCTCTCTTCCCCCTCTACCTTGAGTGTATTCCATTAAAGATCAGAGTATGGTCCCCTCCTGTCTTCAGCCTCCTCCCCTTCCGCTCTTTACCATCATCCCGTGTATCCTCATCCTCTTTTGGTGAAGGAGTACCTACACACGTCATGTTGTCATTACCCACACTCTTCCCCCCACGTAAAGGGACTCACGTACATAGACACGTGAGCGCGGAAGTGCTCCTTCACCGTAGGAGGGACAATGAAGAGGATATATGTACCTATGTATGTGCATATATGGAAGTTTATATATGGAAGATATAAAAGATCGGAATCCTCCTGGAATCGTCATTCATGTCCCTCAATCCAGAGCCCTGAACGGCGGAGGAACAATAATTATTGTTTTATTTCCTTTTATTATTACTTGTCAAAGTTTCTACCTAATCTCCTTTATCCTTTCTCCTCCTTTCACCCCGTCTTTCATTCATCCGCCCCTCTTTCTTTCTTTTTCTGGTCTGTTCCTCTCACAATGAGGACTGTCTTTCCTCTCATCTCCATCCCTTCCAACTTTTATTTACCTTCATCTTCCTTTCGCTTTTTTTTCTTCACACATAAAATATCCTTTGAAGATGTCCTCTCTCCCCTTTTTTTGGTTGCTTTTAGTCATCCTGCCCAACCACTATTTCCTGGGAGCTTCAAGTATATTGGAGACGTGGACCACACGGGAAAAGGGATTTGTGTGGAAGAAAAAGAAGGAAAGAAATTAGATATATGAGTACTATAGTCTCCCATTCCTCTCCCTGTCCCTCCTTTTTTTTCTTTGTAAGTCAAGAAAATTATTATGTAAGTACATTCAGGGGAAAGTGCTGATGTAAGCCGGAATCATACGTATTTTTTGGAAGTAAAATAATGCTATCCTCTGATCATTCACCCCTTACACAAGTACACTTGCGTATGCATGTGTAAATGCATATATGACTTCCCTGGCCTTTGATATTGGTACAATCGTCCTAATAAAGTATAGCAGGAGAAGAAGATGCGGATGGAGAAAACGGAATCAAAGAGGAAAGCTTCAATGTATCCATATTTTATGACCTTTCTTCTCCAACTTGTTTGAACAATACTCCATTGGCGTCGTAATAACTTCCTCCTACCATCTATCTGACTTCACTTACATTTAATTCTTCAGACCAATCCCTGTCTCTGACGCTCTTTCTCCTCCTTCTTATTCTCTAGCCCTCTCCTCCTAAATTCTAAACTTTACTCATAGCAACTTATTTCTTCTGTTTACTTTCCAACGCCCACGTGGGGACTCAGAGGATGTTGGACGGCGGAGGGAATGGAGGCTGGGAATTAGTTGATGGGATTGCTGGTGGAAATGATGATGTGTACAGACAAGGCGAGAAACAAGATGCTTTTAAATGGTGAATGAGAGGCACCGGAGTATTCAGAGGGGAAGGAATACATAGTGGAGTAACAACAAAAAGCGAGAAAAAAAGATGGGAATGAGGATACAAAGGGAAAATAAGACTCAAAGGCAGGGACACGAAGGAAAAAACGGACGACAAATAGGGGCTAATAGTGAAAAACGAACAAAGAGAAAAATAAGAGAGAAAGGGACACGAAGAGAAACCCAAGAGAGATGAAACGACATTGAGATGCAGTTAAGAGAGAGAAAAAACACAAAAAGACAGTCAAGAGAAAACAAAAGATAAAGAGAAAATTAAGAGAGAGAGGAAGCGAGAGAGCAAGAAGGTTCAGAGAGAACGCAACAGAAAATAAGATTTAAGAGAGAGTAATAGACAAAGAAAAAATTAAGAGAGAGAAAGTGACAGAGAATAAAAATTAAGAGAAAGTACTAGTCAAAGAGAAAATTAAGAGAGAGAA
>JAQGBT010004300.1:0-16950 GCA_034698585.1 Disparrhopalites patrizii | reverse complement strand
CTGTCCGCCATAATAGTATATGTCCGCCTCTCCGCCAAATTAGTAAAAAAAAGTTGGTCCGCCTCGTCCGCCTGTCCACCAAAATAGTGACACCCACATCTAACCTACCTGAATTGATACCAGAAAAAAGCATAATTTCTATGAAACAAGCATAATAAACTCTTTGATAATAATAATAAGCATAACATCTGTAAAAGCATCATTTTTTTGGGGCCATAGCATAAATGAAGGGTTCGGAAGCAAAAGGAGATAAGTCCACAATACCAAATTTTGCAGGAGAAGCAAAAAACCATGTTTTAAATACAATACTGCAGAATTCAGGGGGTATTTGTTTTGC
Organism: Disparrhopalites patrizii; assembly: GCA_034698585.1. NCBI lineage: Eukaryota > Metazoa > Arthropoda > Collembola > Symphypleona > Sminthuridae > Disparrhopalites > Disparrhopalites patrizii. The sequence continues at coordinate 16,613 of JAQGBT010004300.1, read as the reverse complement.
TTTAAGAGCTTGTATAGGCGTGTCTATATGGTTGTGCTCCAAAATTCATCTACCATATTTCTCAAATTATGGCGAATTTAAGGAATTCAAAATGGTGGACTTAGACCCTTTTGCACCTGAAAAACCATCTTCCGAGGTTTTTCCTACGGAAACAAACCAAACGACGACCAAATTGTAGCGTCTTGACTACTTTCCCTTGCCATTATAATAATTTCCCTAAAATTCCTGTTTTACTAGTTTTTAGGAAGTGAAAATTAAATACACATTCCTCGGAAATGTTTTTTCGGGAAAGCCCTTATGGGGAAACCCATGCTAAAATTTAGTCACCACGGAGTCTCCCCTTGTTTTTCAAATCTCCGAAAATTTTTAGATTCGTGTAGAGACGTATATAGTTTCAGCATTGATTGTGAGACAAATTAGCGAGACGATTATTGCAGGCATCTCACAGTGATAAAATACGTGTGTACAGGTGAAAATGAAAATCTAGACATTTTCCGAGATTTGAAAAAATGCAAAGAGGGAACCCTGTGGTCAGTAAATTGTAACATGGGATTTCCCATTAGGATTTGCCCGAAAAACGTTTTGAAGCAACATTAAATTTCCAATATTTTTTTAAAATAGCAAAACGAGATTTCTAAGGAAATTCTTGTTATGTCAAGGGAAAGTGGTCTAATTGTAAGTGCTATCACAATACTAATACAATACTTTGGTGTTATTCCATACGCGGATTTCTGTTATTTGGACTTGTGCCCTTTTGCTCCCGAAGCACTTGTGCACTCCTTTCGCACCTGAACCATTTTTGCGTACCGAATTTTTTGCATTTTTATTGACACATTGAAAAAACTAAAACGGTCGAAGATGATGCTAGTCATAGACTTCATTTTTCTGGAAAACCCCTGATTTTGAATTTTGAATTTTGAAAAACCCCGATTTTGAACAAAATAAAATGACAAAAAATTATCTGAATAAGCGGTAACGACCGGAGAAAATGGCTATTTTCAGTTTTGCACATAGCAATAATTACAATAGCGTTAATTAAGTCTTTAAGGGTACGCACACTAGCATCAATGAAAAACCTCACAAATGCCTCTTCTTACCTTCCCGCCTTCGAATATGGGTTAACGTTATATGTGCGCCTACTATGAACAATGCTTTATGGCGTATAAATATTAAAAAAAAAGGTTTTTTTCGTTTTTCGTCCATCTTTTCTCGATAGCGGATTTCACGTATTTACGTGATTTATTTTTTGTTTTTTGTTGGCCAGTCAGTGCGGGGTTGCAGAGAAAGTCAATAACCGACAACGACAGCCTATCACAAATAGGAGGCGAAAGGCATTAAGAGTGAAAATGTGTTAAAAAACACAAATATTTGTATACAAGTGTGTATACATAAAAACCATTGTAATTTGTAATTGTAAAGGGGACTTCCCTATTTTGACACATTTTGATCAGTGAATAAAGATCAAAAACTTCAGACACCATGGTTAATCTTGACCTGGCGAAGTTTGAACGGGCCGTGGCAAGATTCCCGAAATTCTCCGGGACACAGGGGTCCATAGTGAGGATCAGCGTCAAAGATTTCATGTCAGTATCAATGGGATTTGTTTTTTGTTTGGTTCATATTCTTTTGATTTTGATATCATGTATCAGGTTGTTGAAGTCGATTTCTTTGCATGCCAATCAGTAATAATGAGCCGGTAATAATGAACCGTCATTTATGAGCCGGAACTATTTGTTATGTAACTTAGGACCTACCGTAATGTGGAATTACGAGCGGGACCCAACGTGAACTTGATCATGGGCCCCAATGGTACTGGGAAAAGTACGATTGTCTGTGCTATTTTACTGGGATTGGCAGGGAATCCAACTTTTCTGGGACGAGCTAGACAGGTAAGAGCAGATTTTTGAAATAGGGTAACGTTTAACAGGTGTTTTGTTGTCAAATGAAAAACAATGTTACACCATTGAATTTTGATAAACAATAAGGAAGTACTACTAATACTACTTTTCTTCCAAATGACCCTAACTATGCAAAACGGATGAATGTCAAGGGTCGAAAACTTAGTCCTTCCACACCGGGACGCCCAAGTACTTGCAATGATGGTTATGCCATTTGAAGGAGATTTGTGCAATTTGTGAAAAACCACATTTGTCAGTTACTAATCAGTTATGGTTTCCCTTGATCTATCTTAACTCTTGTAACTTGTGATTCTATTTTGAATTGTAGTTGAAGGAGTACATCCGCCATGGAGCATCCGAGTCCACGATTGAAGTTGAACTTCATGGTGGTAACGAGAAGAATACTACTATTAAGAGGATCATCACTGAAACGGAGGGTGGAAAGGGTTCCCGCAGTCAATGGTTTATCAACGGGAACAGAGATACCGAGAAGAATGTAAGTTTACGGAAATATGTACACATATCAAAGCGGCCTCAACACTATGCACTGGTCACGTTAATATGACTCCTACAATAGCCTCGCGAATCTACAGAGGTCGCATATCCTTGTTCTAGGTTGAAAACTTGATGAAGAAACTGAATATCCAACTGGATAATCTATGTCAATTTCTGCCTCAAGACCGAGTGCAAGATTTTGCTAAGATGGATGCAGTGGAACTGTTAGAAAATACGGAAAAATCCATTGATCATACCAATGGGCTCATGGATGTTCATACTAAGTTGAAGGAGATCCAAGCTGAGGTTACGACGTTGGAAGAAAATAAGACGTGGACTCTGGAACAGCTCCGTGGGGAAACCACCCAGACTACCCGCATGGAAAATGACGTGAAAAGGTATCATGAACGGAATGAGATCCAAGAGCAAATCAACAAACTGGTGGGAAGAAAAGTTTGGTTTGATTACCTTGATGCACTGGATGTGTACACAGCTGTAAGTCTATTCTCTGTAATACATATATTTGAGGCTTATGATTTTCGTTTTTAGTTTTTGGTTTTTGTCATACCGTGTAATACACATTACATAGTACATAAGGTACTAGGTACATACTCATACATATGTACGATTTGGATGAATGATTGGAAACTGAAAAGTTACGTTATACAGATATAAATCTGTTCTAACTTGTTAGTTACAAAATAAGCTGAAAGACCTACGGAAAAAGAAGGACGCGGAGGAAAAAATAGTTCAACCTTTAAAAAAGGAAATTGATCAGTTTACCCAAAAGTTAACGCAATTTCGGCATATTCTCACCAATTGCAAAAACAATGTTGAATCAACCGTGGAGAAAGTTAGGCGAGAGTATATTCAGGAATCTGACAAAATAGAGACTCTTATTCACGCCAGCAAAGTAGAAGTGCACGCAGTTCAAAATCAGGAAACAGAGAGATTGGCGAAATTGAACGAAAAAAGGGAACGATTGATGAACCTTCAACGTGAATATGATGAAACGCAAGCGAAGGGCGATTATAATGGTAACATAATTGTTTAATTCTGCTTTTACTTTTTATTTTTATCGACTGGAATCTTAAAAACCATTTCTTTTGCCTTTTAGAGTCACTCATGCTCCGTAAAAGTGAATCGCTGAAAGCCAAGAATCTCGAAATTCTGCAAAAAAGGTTTGAATATGACGCTCAAATTCGAGGGAATAATGAAGAAATTTCCCAGAAGCGATGCAGTCTTCAGCAACTACAAAAAGAACAAAATGAAATGCAGGAATTTCGTAATTCCAGAATGCGTTATTTGGAGAAGGCATATCCGGATGTGTTCAAAGCGGTGAAATATTTTTTTGACAAGGAACATCCTGAAAGACTGGATGAGTTTGAGGGAGAGTTGCATGAGCCTTTGATACTTGAAATTTCTGTTAATGACCTTGCCTACGGCCACATTGCGGAAAGACACATCCCCAACTCGGATTTGATTGCGTTTTATACGAATAACAGAAATGATGTAAAGAGACTTATAGACGCGGCTCAGAAACTCAAATGGAGAGTTTCGTGTATTCACCATGAGCTAGGAAGAAACTTCGTAAAGCCAACCTCGATCTTGAATGACAAGATGCGGAGGTGAGCAAACAAAAATTTAATCTATTATTTAGTATTTAGTTACTTAGATTCGATTAGATTGTCAAATAATTGATTGTAAATAAATAAGAAACTAAATCAAATATTTGTGGTTGTATTTAGCCTATACGACTTTCAGACGAGCCTGATTGACCTGATTGAGGTTGGTGATTACTACATGTCATACATCTGTAAAACCACAAAGCCACATGAAGCGTTGATTGGAACCGACAAAACAGACGCTCTGACAACTGAGATCATGAGCACCAACCTAAGAACCTACTACACAAGTATGAATACCTGTTTCTCAACAAATACTCGAAGCGTTTTGTGTCTAAAAAGCGTACGACTTGTTGATGTTTTCAAATTATTACTGTAGCTTATAATTATGATGCAACTCAAAACGTAGGTTTTGTAAAAATATGTATGTAAGTTTTAGTTTAATGGTGACTAATTTGAATTTCAAATTATATTAATTGTGTTGTTATTTTCACAGAAAAGACTGTGGTGACTATTCGAACATCTTCCTACTCCAGTAGAAAAAACTCAACGACTTCATATCTGAACGACGCTCGAATTTTTACCAACAGCATCAACGCACCTGATATCCAAACCATTCAGCGAGACATTGACGATTACCAGAAGCAGATAAATAAATTAAAGGCTACAGTAGAGGCTTTTCAAACTAAAAGGGAAGAATGCATCGGAAAAGAACGCCAACTAGAGGAAGAAATGAGAGAACTACAACAGAAAATCCAGTACAGACGAAACTTGGCAAATAAAATAGAAGCTTCGAAGAGAAGCATTAGTGATACTGAAAATGAAGCCCGAGATATCACAGGCTTACGAGAAAGAGCGAAGAAAAAGATTCTAGTAAGTAAAACTTTTTCACCGTCCATCCTACAAGGCAAGTATTAGCATCCTACAAATTCCTTAAATCGTGTGTATCTATATTTATTTGATTTGACTTAAGGATGACAAGTTCAGACAAATTCCATTCTTAAGGAGTTGCTGTCTAGAATTGACCGACCTCCCAAACAAGTGGATGGACAGCTTGGATTACGCAAAAAGAACCACAATAGTTCAGCAGTGTTCCGCGACAAAACAAGAGATTCTAAACAGCGCCAGGATCCAGATCTCTACACTAACAGTATGGGCAGTATAAGTAGATTCGCGCTTATAATAAATTATGCATTTTTAATTTGATGATTAATTTATGATTGAAAATCAGGATGAATTAAAAACTGAAGAAGAGAAGACAAAATCTTCGGCCACTGAAGCGAATCGACTCAAAATTGAAGCAAGGATGACTACACAAACGGATGAACCACCCGAAGATTTGGCTCTTCACGAGGATGAGAAAGCAACTATTGACAGTGAAATTAATAAGCTCCGTGCTCGCTTGAATTTCTTGCCACAGCCGGATGCATCGGTGATTACTGAATTTCATGAACGTCAGAAGAAGATTGAGAAATTGGAAGCCAACAAACTGAAACTTGAACGGACCTTACGTGAGAAAACGGCATCGATAGAAGACTACAAGAAAGCGTGGTTGACTAAGCTGCAAAAATCGATGAAAGATATCGACCGTAACTTTGGCAATTTTTTTCGCCAGATGAATTGTGTTGGCCAAGTGGCTTTGGATGACGGGGGAGATCCAGTAAGGGACGTTTGATTATATTTGCGTCATTATTAAGTATTGGCAGCCTAGGTATATGCTGTTCGGGATAATGAATTACTGCTTTGAACGATGCATTCGTCTCATTTTGTTTTTGGAAAACCTATTTCTTCACAGAACAATTTTGCCAAGTATGGAATTAAGATAAAAGTTAAATTCAGAGCAAATGAGGAATTGGTCGAGTTAACCGGGTGGAAACAAAGTGGTGGAGAGAGAGCTATTACAACTGCACTGTATATTTTATCACTCCAACAGCTAACCACAGTTCCATTTCGAGTGATTGACGAAATAAACCAGGTATTTATGATATCAATATTTATTATTTATCGTGGAAGACTTAAATTGGTTAAATTATTAAATTGGTAACGTGTATCATCCGGGAACATCTTGGATTCTACAGGGCATGGATGCTAAAAATGAGGCTCGGTTCTTTAAATTGCTGTGCTCCTTGGCGGATGGTCACGGTACACCTCAATACTTCCTGCTTACCCCTAAGGTGCGTACATTTATTCAGTTTCAAGTTGATGCGAATTAAATTACTATCTTATATTTAATATTTATATTTATTATCATTATCATAACTTGGTATGTGTCAAGCAGCTGACATTTCTGCGAGCTTTGCATGAATGTATACGTATATCTTTTTATGAAAAACTAGATGCTGCCCCCGGTCAGCTATCCAAGTAACGTTGATTTTCACATAATTTTCAACGGCCCCCATGTTCAAGTGGACTGGAGAAACGCTGTACAGATACCCACCTCATCCAGACGAGCTATTGCACAAGAAGACAGTGATGATGACGACTAGACTTAGTGGTTTTAAATTTTAAATTGCATTACTTTGTTTGCTCCGCAAAAATATTTACCGTGCCCTTTTTAAATCTTACTGCATAACAATTTATTGACACTGACGGTGCACCGTAGTTTTGAAGCAAAAGTTTGGTTATAATTTTATGACTGGTACGTGGGCGTTGTTTTACAGACGTAGTATACTAATAATAATTAATAATACTAATACTTAATACTGATATGGAAGCTATTGAACTTAAAAATAAAGCAGTCGACAGTGGTGATTTCCTTGCATGCGTGTAGCAGTGTAATTGTTATAATATGTTTGTATATTTCATAACGTTTAAAATGTTTTTACGAAAGCTATAAACAAGGAAAATGTGCGTACTTTTACTGTTATTTAATATTATGTAATTCATCGGAATATTTAATGAACGTAGACAAAGCAAGGTTTTATTAGCACTACAACATTATGATGCTGAATAGTCTATGGTTCTAGACCCAGAAATTGTTGGTAGCTTTTCTTTTACGGCAGGTATTCTATATCTTGTGGCGTATCTAATGTTAATCACATGAACACCGGGAAGAGTAGGTATGTCATAGTGTCATCATGGAATGCAGATGTTGTAGATAATTATAATTAGTACGATTAATTATTAATTATAATTGTGATGATCAATAAGAAATGCAAAGAAATCTTGTATCGTCGTCACGATGAAGAAAACCAAGAAATTCACAGTCGTAGTGAGGTACTTTTTAAACTTTTTATTATAACGTCTTAATCTGACGTGGTTTTACGTTTTACCAATTATGCCGTCATTGTATTAAAATAATTTTCAACTTCTATTGACATGGCCTTAAATGATGATCACGAATCACGATCAATTGCTATAAATAAATTCCCAATGTACGATGACTTCTGACAACGGAATCACTTTCTTTTCCTTGCCTTAATAATTACATAATGATGCTTGGAGAAACTGTGTACTTTTAAACCTACAGTATCAACGACACCCTTAGACCTTGGGGATAATTAATATTAAATGAAAATTAAACGGTATTCTTGTTATTACGGGTGTAGAATCACGAAAGGATGATATTTAAGAGATTTGTGCGGTAAATTTTAAAAACCCGCTGAGGAACGAGAATGAATAATTGAATAATAAACGAATGAGAGGAACGAGGAACGAAAAGAAAGGAAAAGGACGAAGGAGAAGCAAGACGAAAATAATCAATATTTTAATCGAAATACAAAATCCGAGACTCATTCGAAGAAGAGAGTCAAGAGAGGATCAACAGATGTGTGAAGGCAGAGCAGCTCATCAGTAAGACGGTTAATGGAAACTATTTAAATTAAACATAATTCAGAAATATCGCATTTCACAGTTCGCACTCTTCACAGTGTCAGTGGGCTTCGTCCAGTTCCAATATTTACAGGTAGGTAAAAATACCTAAATATGCAGGTTCTTCATCTTTTCATTGAAACACTCTGGTACTGGTAATATCCGTTTTTTAAACCTTTTACAAAGTATATCTATTTGTTCAAATTCTCATTTTTTGTTGACCTTTGCAGTATTTATTCCGACCTGTGAGACGCTTGGGTGTGTGGTAACAAGCTAATTTACGACCTACACTAAGGAAGTTCGTCCTATTTCGTGACATTAGCATCAGCTTTTCACTTTAATAGATCAAGGTCTATTAATCCTAATATCTTTCAAGATTTTAATTTGCTGGACAATCGTTGGACCCAAGGGTATTTTAGCCGGCATTGAATCCATTTAATGATCCTGCCCTTTAATTTAAAACCCGGAAAGAGATCCAGATACAGGGACGGAGAAGAAATTGTAAGATTTGTATTTTACAGATATTCTGCTTTTAAAATCATTTCTTTAACTACAGTAAACATTTTTGATGTTGCATTCGTAATTCAGTAAATGGGACCCAATAATAGATGTTTACAGAGTAAAGAGTAATAAGAGATATGAATGTACATCTCTACAAATACATATACATACTACATACATATGTATTTGCATTTAAATTTAAGTATTTAATTTATTCTACATATGGAGAAAAGAGATCGTACATGTGTATATAGGTATACATTTATTTATGTAGTTTGATAGATACTTTTTTCCTGTTTTTATATTTTGTAGATCGTGGACACGAATTGACACGATTTAAAGGATGGCACAAATTCTTCAGAAGCAGCTTAGAAACGTGTGGATGGGTGTATGCCATTTCCGGTCATTGCCTCAAGTGACAGTGCTGAGTCATCATCCGTATCAGGTCATACGGGACATTCGGACGACGGCCCCTATCCAAGATATTTACAACGTTCAAGATGAGGAAGACTTCAAGAAGAAAGTTTTGAATAGTTCGAAGCCCGTGGTGGTCCAATTCCATGCCGATTGGTGTGGACCTTGTAAGCAGTTGGGCCCAAGGCTGGAGACCATTGTGGGAGCATTAAAGAATGAGCCTATTGACATGGCAAAAGTCAACATTGACGACCTCCCTGACATTGCTTTGGAGTACAATGTGGGTGCTGTTCCGTCTGTGTTAGGAGTGAAACAGGGTAAAGTTGTGGATAAGTTTGTCGGACTACAGGATGAAGATAAAATACAAGCGTTCATTTCGAAACTAACCAAGTAAAAACGGTACAAGATGACATTAAATATTTAAAGACAAATATACGTACACATACACATCAAAATAAATGCATTGGAAATTGCGTTTTCGTAATGGTCACATGTTCGAATGGGGATTCGCTCCCGTTTTTGTAACGAATGTTCGGTCAATATCGGTTCGGTTTTGGAATGATGAAAATCTTTTCGGTTTTCTTTTGGAAGTATCGCCTTGGGCTACCTAATTTCGTTATTTCCCAAAAACTTGCGTACACGTTCCATTGCTGACAGGCAGAATCAAATAGTTTTGCGTTGTAACATATTTTTTCGGATGACCACATGTATAATGCATAGAATAGTAATGCACGACAAAATTATGGGTGTTTTATTCTGTTATGTTCCTCATATTCCCTCAGTTTGTAGTTTGCTTGCCCATCTATGGTGATTGTATTTATTCAAGAATGTGATTATAATACATATAATCATGGGAAATCGGTAACCGGCTAGGTGGTATTTTTCGGAAAGCATCGTTGTTGTTAAGATTGATACTGGTTGTCATATCTCGTATGTGTCAATGTCTGTGCTATATAATATTATGTCATGTGTTCTGAATAATTGCTATTGGTTGTCTTTACATGCTCATTCACATTTAATTAACTCTGATTGTAAAAGCGTATTTTGTAAAGCACTAAATGTGTCCCGGCAACACGTATGTCGAAGTTTATGTAATATGTTGAATCTTGATTGTCAAAGCGTACTTGATAAAGCACTAAATGTGTCCCTGCAACGCGTATGTCGAAGTTTATGCAATATGTTGAATCTTGATGTTACTAATGTGCATAATAATTAATTCTAATAAAAACGTAGGAAAAGACAAACTTTATTTTCAAAACAGAAAATTTTCAAATAGAAATTTGATTTGACACAATCTAGGCACGGAAAGGGTAATCAACTAGCTGGTTACAAATACACCCTGTGCAAACAAAATAAAAATGCTCCACGGATCATTTGGAAACGAATAGAACGGAAAACGGAACTATAAAATAACACTACGAAACGTCTGTCTTCCGTTGACATTTCATGTGTTCACGTTCTTTGGTTACTTGTTTGTTGTCCAACTTATGCTTCCTTCTCTGATGAGACCCTAGACTTATAGTGTGCTTGAACCTCTGGTCGCATAGGAAACATGCATAAGGTAAGGCGGTTAAATGTATGTCGCAGTGAGCATTTAATCTGTTTTTACTGGCAGTTGTAAAATCACAATCCGGACACTTCCATTCCCCACTTCCAGTGATGGCTATTAAATGTTCTTCCTTTCGATGTCGTCGCAATAAGATCAAGTTTTTAAAGGAAGCACTACATTTATTACAGGACAATTCTGTGTGAACAGCAGCCGCATGCCAATCCGCGGCTGATTTGCTCTGGAAGCACCAGTCACACTTCGGACATTCAAAGGGAAATGGGCCCTCTCCTTGATGCTGCTTTCTGTGCTCATCCAACGAACCCTGGAATTTGAAACGAGCATACCCACACACGTCGCACATAATTCGCTCATTATTCTTTTTGGAGCAGAATAACCTTTTATGTGTTCGAATAATACTCTCATCCTTGTAGCACTTCCCACAACCATCACAAATGTAGGGTCGATCTGGGAAGTGGTAAGCTTCGTGCCGCTTCAAAAGTGCATTTCTATAAAATTTCTTTGGACAGTGAGCACAGGCGAATTTTTTTTCCCCGTGAATGACTGAATGCGTAGACAAATATGAAACATTTTTAAAGGTTTTTCCGCAAGTGGGGCAAATACATAAAGTCGACTCCTTTGGAGTTTCCTTCATCTTCGGACAACCGTTCCTCCTGTGGCGACGCAAGTGTATATCCGTTTTGAAGGCTGCTTCACACGCTGTACAGATAATTGGTCGTTCAGAGGTGTGACTGGCCTCATGTAGTATCAGCTCATTACACGTGACAAATTTCTTAGGACACGAGGCACACACGTATTTCTTTTCTTCGTGCCACTTTCTAACATGTAGTTTCAACAAGGTAGGTGTTGCAAAACTCTTCTCGCATTGAGCACATGCTTGCGGTTCGTTGATTGCAGAACACCTATACAAAACATGTCTGTATAGGACGGCACGATTCTGTAAAAATATTAATAAATATAATACAGTATCAGTAGGCAGGCAGTATGTAACTAACAAACTTGTTAAAATGTAAAACATTCAAATTGAAGACTAGCAATAGCAATGCCTGCCACATTACTTAACTGTGTAAATGCAATAAAAACTGTCAGCATCACGCTTATTTTCAGCAAACAAATACTTACTATGTGTATGTACATAATACCAAGTACATCGATACATCACGGTCGTTGTATGAGCTAACAAAACAAAATGGCGCAAATATTTACCTTGTAAGATTTGCCGCATTTGTCGCAGGGATGATTTCGTTGTACGTAATGAGTGTTTTTGTGACGTGCTAAGGCCTTCATACTCACCAATCGTTTCGGGCACTGATCACAGGGATATCGCTTGTCTCTATGAGTCGTCATATGACTCTGCAAAATCTTGGAACTCGAAAATTCCTTGCCACACCGAGGACAATCTTTTCTCGCCGGACGCCTTATTTTCCCGTGAAATTCTCTGTGATGTTGAACCAGGAGTAACCTCTTTGAGAAAGACTTTGCGCAGCCCGGGAGGTTGCATTTGTAATTGTAATTTTGTATATCCGCATGTATAGTACGAAGGTGTAAACCGTATTCATTCTGTCTTGCGAAAGTGGCGTCGCAATTTTTCATGTTACAAACATAAGGATCCAACCCTGCAATAAAGATGATTACCACTGTACATGCATATGCATATACATACAATCGTTTACAATCGCTTACAACATCTAGTGTCTTCATACGAAGAGAAGAAATAAATATGTGGCAAAACGTTTTAAAGGACTAAAGACGAATAAATAATTAACCAAGGATTACCAAAGTGGATACGTCTCTGATGAATTTGCAGGGCTTTGTTACTTTTAAAAATCCTGGGGCAATCGTCTATGTTGCAAGCGGGATTAAAACTCTTTCCTATAAGACGGTAAATTATTAAATTATTTTTGCTGATGCACGCAGACATACATATGTGTGTATTGTGTATATACTGATTTCTTCCACAAACGATTTAAAAGCAATATTTTACAATGTTTTTGAAGGTTTTATTAGATTGCACTTTCACCTCAACGCTGGACATTGAAGTCCATTTTAAGTGAGAAGCCACAATCGATAAAATCTTTTATCACCATTTTTTGCATGGAGTTTTCGGTGACAAATCTAATAATTGATGTCTCTTATTACAATTCAATCATCTTCTTGCAGATAACCGTAAAAAGTAGCAATGTTTTATGAACAAATCGTATAGTTTCTCTCATATATGTTTGTACTACCAAACAAGTTTTCTTGTGTGCCTGTGCAAAGCGTTAAACCGAAAAGTAAATAGCTGAATTGTGCATGGACTTGATCATTTTGTGCACTAAGGTCGTAGAGATTACCGTAAATGGTATAATGTACTTCACCCTCGATATATTATTTAGCAAGGACAGTAAAAAGCCATTACAATTACCTAATATGAAATAAATGTAGATAGTGCATACCTTCGTGCATGTAGGTCACGTGATAATTTAGCCTCCCCTGACTGGCAAAAGTTGAGCAGCAGTCGTCATAAGGGCAAGGAAGTCTTTCCGAATTCTCGTTCGCAGACAAGTTATCGTCTATACCATTAAAAGTCAAAAATTCAAAACCAAAAAGATACCAAAACCTCAAAATGCAAACCAAATACATATTGTGACATTAGAAAAATTAACTACCCGTACGTTTTTTGTGAATTGCTTTCAGGTGAGCCCTTAAGGCTGTAACGGAATTACTAGTGGATTTACAGGACTCATAAGGGCAGGCGAGTAGTTTCTTAGCACACGGAGTGGCTGCGACTTCAATTTTGATAGCTATTGATTGCGTCAATTCTGATGTGACATGTGTAGGAAATTGGTAAGTAGATTTGACATGCCGCAGTGGACGTCCTGATTTTTTCTTCCCTGTGGTCATGGCTTCAATGAAGGATGGCGTCAACCGTTCCACACGGATGACCAGCTTTCTCTTTGTTTCTAAAGCCTGAAAGCACTCTTCGCTTTCTGGAAGCATCATTTGCTGTTCTTCAGAAGGGTCTTTCGTCGGTGTGGCAGAAATTGCTTCAACAATAATGCTACTATTATCTTCTCGGTCAAAACTATCCTTTGGAGACGTTCTTTCGGGAGAGTGTGTATCGGAGTATGTTTCGTGGGAAACGTCAACGTAATTGCAAAGAGGATTAAATCCGTCATCTATCCAGGGGTCGTCATTAACTTCAACAGCGGGAGCCGAATACACCGCCAATTCTTTTTCCAGGACGTCCTCGTCAATCTCCTCAACAAGCAGACCAAGTTCTATTCCAAAAACGCAATTCAATTTTGAATAATGTGTCAGAAAAAGAGTAGGTATCCTGGTATCCAATTTTTGATGGCTGTTTCTCACCTTTCAAGATGCATTCGCGCCAATCCGTTTCGGAACCTATCCCATAGTTTTCACGACATCCGCCTTTCCTTTCCTTCTGAACCAGTGAACCAGCAATAATTTTCATATGGCTGTTGACTAAACCATTTCGAAATTGAACTGTAAATGAATTTATTCTCTCCTCCAAAGACTTCAATTGCTCCATCAAGCATTTCACTTGAAACACTTGGTCACGGCAAGCATTGCAAAAATTGGAGTCGTACATCCTCTGCAGGGCCCGGTCGGAGGTGGGCAAATCCAAGGCTTTGCAAAAATACAGTGAATTTTCTTCATTTAAAGGGGAGCATAATGCCCGGCCATCAGACTCCTTCCAAACGTCATAACAAAGTAAGCACTCCATGGCCCATGGCCGGACAATCTCTACACTCCGTTAGCTCTGTAAGAAAGGAAAATGCCTATGAATGAAACAACAGCTTCAACACGATCAAAACCCCGTCAAACGTCAAACCCTACCAATAAGCCTCTGCTATTAACTATATGAATTATAATACATTACATTCTGTGTTTCCTGCTCAATGTAAATGGACGTGTTCATGAATCGTGTTCAAACAAAATTGACTCACCAGTGCCAATGACCAATGATAAATGGAAGGTCAGTAGAACTTCAAAAACAGTTCGAGAAACAGAAACACGTTTCGTGAGAAAAATAAGGTGTTGACACCGAACAAAAGGAAAAACATTAAGTTCCGTTAATAATTAGGAATGTTATTATCTTGATAGCAGCACATTTAGTATAGGTCAGCAGGTCAGCTACAGTCAGCGGTCAAAAATGGCAGATTCATTCTCGTCTTGTGGTCAACTTTTGTTTTGGTTCCACATTTGACATTCGTACGGCGAGCAAGGAAATCTAGACAGTGGCCTTTCCGATACCCTTGGATCGTTGGATTTGGATCCCTTTTTCAGCATTTGCGATTTCGTCAAACCAATGAATTGACCCTTCGACCCTTGTGTTTAACCCTTGACTTGATCACACTTGTACTTTTTATACACTTTACAATTATAATGTCCTTCACATAATTTGAATTATGTGAGGGACGCTAGGGAAGCCTCAGGGTTGTAAAATTTGTAGCCCCGGAAGCCTGGTGGGTCTCGGAAAACTCAGAAAAAAATTCAGGAAAATTATCGGGCAGCAGAGTTAAACGCAAAATTTCAGGAAAATAGAGAGACAGATTTGCCGAAAAATTAGTTAAAACGTTAAAATACAAATTTTCAATGTAATAGCGGCTAGCGACACAAATTTTAGGGAGGTTGATCAAATTAATAGTTTTTATAATTTTTAAATAAAAATTAATAAAATTAAAATATAGTTTAATAGATTATAAGTAACAAATGATATTGCTGCCAATATCGATGTCGTCAAGCTTATTGTTCAGACCACCGTCATACTTCACAACTTTCTTCTTTCCAAACAAGACACCAACAATCTGACGGTAGAAGATGCCGACAAGGGGAATGTAAATTGGAGAGAAATTATTTCGGGCGATACAATTTTACACCGCGTAACGCCAGCGGGTAGTAATAACTACACACTGGCTGCGTTTCACATTAGAGATCAATTTAAAGATTATTTTGTATCAGAAGCTGGGAGTCTTCCTTGGCAATTGGAATACATACTCTTACAACTCTTACTTACGATATAATATAACTTTATAATAACAGTTTTTTAAGCATACGTATGTACGGACAATTTAGAAGAAGACTATACTTTCTCATGAAATACAATTTAATTTAAACAAACTCGTTTTGGCTACCAATGTAATTATCTACATTTTCTTTTTAGCATTTAACAGACCTTCGAATATTTTAAACTGTACTTCGGTACCACATTGTTCACTTTTCGCGTTCAATTTTCGTAGTTTGGCTGCCACAGACCACACCGCTCCAAAGGCCTCAAATTCGTCCACATTTTCGGGCCGCATGAGTTTGATCATCTCCTCCTCAAAATCGGACATTCCGCTACGTTTCTGTAAACACAGTTTGATATTAAGCAAGAGCAACCTTATATTTACAATACGTACATATATACGATATAATACTCGTTGTTTCTGATGAATCCTGCCTTTGCTTTGTTCCCTTTGCCCCGGACTATCCTCACTACGCGTTTAATCTGATGGGTCATCAGATGAAGATGTTGCCGATGGGGAAGAAACAGTTGTAACCTCGTCATTAACAGTTATTGACCCATCGTCTAAGAATTCGATTTCGGTCACATTTTCGTCGGAGAAATCAGTTGTAATGTTTGAATATCTAGGAATATACATGTGTGGGTTTTTTTTATACAAATCTTACACAAATGCGAAATACATTGTTTTAATGAACAATATGGCTGTGATAGATGAAGTCAAATAATCTGCTTTTACATTGCTACATCATTTAACACGTTTTTATGAAGACATCTTATAGTTCAAATCGTGATTAATGTCAATGTAAAATGAGACTTTAAACAGAAACAATGAACGAACATACGTTTCTTCAAACTCCGAATCATCTAAGAATCTCAATCGGTCAGAATGGCGAAAAAACATTTTCCCACGAGCCTGCCGGGATTTGGGATGTAATTTACACTTATATGCCTGGTATTGGGATCGTGGATATTTCCAAACAGATGCGCAATCCACGCTTGCAATTATAATGAAGGTACAATTAATTACAATTAATATTTTACACCATACACTTATAAATTGATTGTGGTAAGTACGAATGAATTAAAACACGCTTTAGGTACATACAAATAATTACATTATTTTTAAAATGGTTTTTATTAATCTATTAATTTTCAGTGCATGTAAATATTTCTACGAAGTAGTTTGGTTTTTTAGATAACCCGAAGCAATCATTCCAAAAACATCTCACCTGATTTAACACATGCACCGAATTCAACAGCTTCGAAGATTTTCTTCCAAGTGTTTAGGATAA
>JAQGBT010004299.1:0-16951 GCA_034698585.1 Disparrhopalites patrizii | reverse complement strand
CATGCACTTATTTTTAAAAAATTCAAGCATTTTTTATTATACAATTACTTCAAACTGTTGTCAGCTTTGCACCCTGCGCTTCTTCAGAAAGTTTTCCAACAAATTGTGATTATACATTGACATAGTTTCAACTTTTCCCAACAATTCTTCATTACGAAATTATTTTAAAAAATGCCCACATTTTTATTATACATTTATTTCGAAATTTTTGCTACAATTTACGTATGCTAATACTTCCAAAAGTTTCCATAAAATTTTTGTCATGCACTTATGTCCAGCGTTTTCGAACAGTTTTTCTTAAGCTATGTTGTTCGAACTTGTCCCAGCATTTTTTCAAAGGGTTACATCTGAACATGTTAAATTTGATAGTTGTTTTGTATGCTATCTACGCTAATAATTAGTTTTGTCAGCTATAACCACAATGAAAGGGAAAAATATTTTCAAAAAATAGCAAAATGAAAGTTTAGTTTTACCTTCTTTTAGAACATAAAGTCTATGACACTTTTTGAGCACGTCCAAATTCTCCGTTTCCAAAGTGTTAAATTTCTCGTAACCACTTCCCGTATTTTTCTTCTTCGGATTAATGACCACCGCATCCAGATTAAGTACAACGTGGCGCCCATCTGTGTGTTTAGTGTTTATATAATTTTTCATTTTTTCCCACAAAAACTTTAAAAACTATATGGACATAGTGAAGAAATGTATAATTTAGCAGTTAAATTCCGAGCTTTAAAAATGCCGACAACGGAATTGCGGAAGAAATATTCTCCTACACCCAACTTAATAACATTAAGTATGTATTTTGGTTATGAAGAATCGTATTAATGTGAAATATATCGTCAAAATTATTACTAACAGTGAGTTTGCAAACAAAATATGTGTGTACATATATAGGTAATAATGTTTAATGGCTAAATAACTAGCTGCTGAAAAATTTATTACCGCCAGTGAGATTCCTCTCATAATTCCCCAAGTTGGGTGGGACGTTACTAATATTCATTTTAATGGCGATGGCCGTCTTGGCTGGAGGAGCCGACATGATGTATAAACTTCCGCAAACAAAATAAACTATTTACACTAATAATGAGTATATTTTCTTTCCCCCAGGAAATAATTTACAACGTAGTGAACCAGAACCGCAACTGAAAAAAAAAAAACTTGACACTGGTGCAAAAAAACAAGGAACATAAAATATTATTATGACAAAGTTATTTCTACCTCCTACCAAGTCCTTGTTATTATTGTCTGTCTGTAAATACAAAAGAAACCTCCTTCAGAGTCTTTTCAAAAGAAACAAAAACACATTAAGAGCAAATACTTTCCCCGTGGCACCATGTACTTTGTTGTACTAAAAGGAGCATTTTATATTTAGCTAAAAAAAATTTTGTAACTACTGTACAAGTGAATTTTGTACTCTGTAGAAAAAAAATGTCTTCCAGTTGGAACTCATCAGGAATAACACCCGGGAGGTGACAAGCATTTGCAAAATCTCATAAAGCCTTCTCAGCATAAGACAAGAGAGAGAGAGAGAGAGAGGGAAGAAAAAATAACAAAAAAAAAATAAAGTAAACAAAACAGTTAAGAGAGGGCAAAGATATAGGGATATTCCTTGCTTCATGAAAAAAGAAAAAAGTATCAGGGAAAAGATATTTAGCCGAGGAATGCGTGGGTTGCCTTTGACAAGTGGTACTCAACGCCTTTCTGCACCGAATTTTGTTTTTCCCTTTCCACCGAATTTTTTTTCGGGCTCTCACTTGTATTATTATCTTCGTTTGTATGCATTTTAATACGGAAAGAAAACATCCCAAGAAATACTCGTGTTTGAACGAGCAAAATGCAATATTTTTTTGGAGGGGAAAGGATGAAATGAATTAAAAAACCCGGGTGATTGTTCTAGAAATGAAATGACACATTTGTATGTCAAATATATTTTTCGACGTATTTATTACATGGTTTATGATTCTTAAATTTAATCTGGGACGTCTGCAGTGTACAAAACGATGCCATTGAAATTTATTGGTACATATTGAATAGTAAAAAACGGTGGTTAGACCTACCCCACTTTGTGTTTCAGTGACATGGGGTAAGCAGAAACGTATTTCGGTATGTGAGAGTCCCTTTTAGTTCCTAAATTCAGAAAGCAGCTTATAGAAATCTAAAAACAAATTGCTGTTCTGGAGTTTATTCACAAAAACAGATTAATGGCGTTAAAGATTTTCAATCTATACCCAACACAAATTATGTTAGGGGCTAATTTCCATGGAATTTAGTAGGTAATTGAGAAGGCAAAACGGGCTAAGTTCATTAAAGAGAAATGTTCGAGTCATCTCTCACTGCGTAATTAGAAGAATTGGAAATAAAAATTTTAACCTGCGACCTTGAATCCCAGGACGTATTTAAATGCGCATTAACGGGGACAATTGAGAGAGTAACGTACATGCCTAATAATGAGAAGTGTCGGACAGGCTTAGCTGTATCCCGAGAAATTCCGTAAGAAGAATGAACAAAACTTGTGTTATCAGGCAAAACGAGTTTTTCTTGTACTAATGCTTTTAGTCATTAGTACCTAATTCGAAAAAATTTATTCGCGAGTGATATAAATATGGCATTAGTGAATTAAGGCTTTTCAAGTATTTTATAGAATTGATCGTATATTCATTTTATATATTATTAAAACAGACATACCTAAGCCAGGCTGGATCTAGTCTCAAATATTATTTAAGAAAAACTTGTTTCACGTAAGAATGTAGTGGACAGTTTTGGGAATACAGACAAATTATATATGTACATACATACGTATATCTGTAATAGCTTGGGAACGACGTAAAATTTATCGGTTAATTTTGTACATATGGATTTAATACGATTTGTATCAATAAGAAGCACTGCTCATCTACAATTAAAGGGTTTCCACACAATCATGTGAGACAACTTGGGGTAAAATGATCCTGCGTAGGTCATAAAAAAAAGAACATCTGAATTACATTACAATCTTTTTGCGCTGTCATTTTTTTCTTCGCTCCCAATTACACGGAAAGCTCCAAGATACTCACGGTAATTGACAGAAATTGCACCCCATAAATTGTGCTCGTTGTGGAAATTACTCTACTGGGAATATACGTTTTTTTCTAAATTGAAAATGTTATACGTAGAGGAATCGTACCTACATTTCCTACGATCTTGTTAGCTGTGCGCTTTGTCTTGAAAATATTTCACCCGGGCTTTTTTTTATATTTGCTCTAGTCTCTGCATTAAAACGGAAGCATAGGCTTGTTAACACTGCGTATCATCACGTAATCGTTTCTTGAGATGGATGTGAGCCCCTTGATGAATCAATCTTTGAATTTTAACCTTCTTTATTTTTCACTTGGGACCAATTTTCGGATTTTATAGACCTTATATTTACATGGTTATGCATACAGAATTATAAGTATACAGCTAACCAAATAAGTATAATTTAATTAAATAGACGTTAAAGCCATTTTGCCTTAATATGAATGTACTTTTAATTAATCTTGCATTTATTTTTGTGCAGAATGACACCATGCGTCTCATCTGGGCCTGGCATCCCGACGACCCTTCAATGTCGGATGATGATATCCCAATATTCCAGTGGCATGGCCCCGAAAATCGGGGAGTTCGAAGTGTGTACATGCGCTCTCCTGCCCGACCCAAGTGGTTCCCAGATGAGATTCCAAGCCATGATCCAACCGGACATTCTTGGGATCTGACCATGAATAATGTAAACCTTAAAAAATGGTCCTTCGAGCCGGATTGAGCAATAACACACAATTTGATATTCACAAGTTATGATAGGATTTAATCACAATTTGTTTTTAATTAGGTCCTTGTGGATGGATCCACAGAGAACACGTACTTATGCCGGATTGTGAAGTTTCCTCATTGGGATAGGACTCATCATATGATTGGAGTAAGAATTTTTGTTTTACGAATATACACTTCCCCATTACGTATAATGTTGAAATGGACGTGTATTCCTAGAATGTTTTCCCTTATTTACAGCAGTAATTACCCGACTTTTGTTTCTTTATGACATTGCGCAGAACTGTTTTTAATGGTGAAAGTATACAAAATATGACTTGGTTTATTCGAGACAGTTTCGTCCCATAATTTCCACGGACAACCTCGAATATGTCCACCACATGCACGTGTATCACTGTCAAGTGCCGGAGCATCTGGGCGGGACGGAGAAGGTCTTTGAGAAGTTCCATGAGCGGGAGGCGGGGGAGTGCTACGCCCCGAACATGCCCGTTGAATGGAATAAACATTGCTTCACTTTCCTTTTTGCTTGGGCCATCGGATCTGAAGGTAATAAATAAAAACAAGTAAAAATGTAAAAATAAGTAAATATACGCAAAAATATATTCAAATATAAATAAAACGTGGAAATGGAACGATTTCCAAGGACGTTGAAGAACGTCTTAACATGAGCTTATCCGAATTGTGTATTCATTTAATGTAGGAGAAATGCTGCCAGAGCACGTGGGAAGCCCTTTAGGAGGCTTATCAGGGGAGTCGAGCTACTTTAAGCTGGAGATTCATTATTATAATCCCGCAAGAAGAACATGTAATGGCGGTTTATTTGTTTTAATTCGAATTAGTACATGCATTTTTTTGAATTTCAGTTTTTTGAATTTCTTTTTTTTTTAATTTAATGGATATTATTTTTTTAAATGTTTCGCAGTCATCGACAGCTCCGGAATGCGGGTCTTCCACACGGAAACGCCCAGGCCAAATGAAGCCACCACGTTATTCATTGGCCATCGAACCACTCCTTTTCAAATGATTCCTTACGGCCAAGAAAAGTTCACCACGTACAGTTTCTGCGCCAAGGAATGCACGGAACGTGTAGGGATTTTTATTTTGATTAAAAGATTATATTTTTATTATATTTTGATGATTTATTATTGTCTCTTTTTGCCCACGTAAATAGTGGATATAATCCGGATGGAACGTGGGCAAAATCTGTGGGACGTTTCAGGGCTTTGGTGTATCTGTGTCTGTAGTCAAAACAAAATTTGTCTACTTCGAAGTTTTGGGGCATATTTAGAAATTGTTTTTTTTTCATGATTTCTTAAATAATCAAAACTGATCGTCTCCTTGCGGTCTTAATTCAAAAATTCCTTTAAAATTACACCTAAATTGCATTGCTAAATCCAGGTTGAAATGATTATATAAGCTTGATCCACATCGGATTCTGTCCTTTTTTTGTAATGGCGACATTTTTTCTGGATTTTATTTCCTTTTTAGGGGATTAACCCAAGCACGGGCATCAAAGCCATTAGTGTCATGCTCCATGCTCATTTGGCCGGAAGGAGAATCCGACTTCGTCACATCCGAAAAGGCAAAGAACTTCCGCCGATAGCCGAGGTACTGCCTTTTATTGTGTTGAGAAATTAAAAAACAGTATTCAAAAAAATAATTCAAATTATTTGCTATTTTGAACAAAACTTAAAAATAGGATAACAACTACGACTTTAACTATCAACAATTCCGGATTCTCAGTTCCGAAGTAGAGATCCTTCCCGGAGACGAGCTCTTGGTGGAATGCGAGTACGAGACATTGAAGAGAGACAGATTTGTTTTTGTAAGCTTCTTTTTTTTATTTGGATTCCCCCAAGTATTATATATTTTCTGAAGTATACCAAGTTGTACGTAAAAAGTATACTTAAAAAGATACGAGGGCATTACATGCTTTTATGTATGAATTTAAAGGGTAAATACAAACTTGTATACATTAAAAGTTAATAGCAAAGGGGTTGGCGTGTTTGGGCGGTGATGAATGCTTTGAAGAAAGCATTGCTATACCTTGCCTTGGTGGGAAGGGAATAATAATAAACGGCCGAGAGGAAAAAAAACTATTAAAAAAATCTATCTATAGGGCGGACCTGACACGGAACAGGAGATGTGCCAGGCGGTGCTTTTTTACTATCCCCGCTCAAGTTTGACAGATTGCCGGAGTCAACCCGAATTGTATTCCTTCTTCAAGCCCCTCGGAATCGACAATGTGACCGGTCACCTTTTGGAGAAGATGCAACTTCCCTATGATGGTCAATCCACCAATGCGTAAGCATTAAGCATTCTATTTCGTGCATAAAAAAGATATTTTTTAAAAATATTAACCAGATTTGACACAGAATATTTTTTGGAAGCTGGAGCAAAAAGCAAAAACCGTTCCAGGCTCGTTCCAGCATTGCTGGACCACCTTGCAAAGCTTGATACTACCAAAACATCACAATATGGCTATTATTCTCTTAGCGAACATTTTTTGTTCAAAGATAAATTACCTTCTCAAAAAAAAATTTTCTTCCAATATAAATTATCTTAGCAAAAAAGTTATTTTATAAATACAAAATTAATTAATAAATTCAAAATTAATTATGAATACAAAATTAATTAATAAATTCAAAATTAATTATAAATACAAAATTAATTAATAAGTACAAAAATAATTAATACATATACAAAATTAATTAATAAGTACAAAAATAATTAATAATTGCAAAAATAATTAATAATTGCAAAAATAATTAATAAATACAAATTAATTAATTTGAATGATAGAAACGAGTATTCCGTCCTCCCTGCGGACAATGCTTTCCAGCTACTAGAGAGCACGCATGAGGCCATTGAGAATCCTTTCGACTTCCTGAAGATCACCAAGCCTCCCCAAATGAAGAACATGACCGTCGGGGATCGCCTCCGAGAAATCCGGTGGAATAATCCGCCATTCATTAAGAAGGTGGAGAATGCCTGGAGGAACGGTCTCCACTACACCTTCTGTGGCACTCCCGCCCAGAAAAGAATCATTACCCGGGTAAAACCAGGATTTTCAACAAAATTCTGGACCATGCTCTTATGGACCATGCTCTTATGCTCTTATCTAAAATATTTTAATTGCCTTTTTCCCGTACAGAACTATGCCGTTCATTACCCGAAATTCCGTGAGTACAAAAACCCAGTGAAATCCGCTTGTCGAGGCGTCGGAGCCAAGTATCAGAAGGGTCCAACTGGATCCCATGAATCCCGGGAAGTGGAGGAAAATGCTTATCAACAACATCCGGCACATCACAGCCTTGGAGTAACATTCAATCCCACCATTTTTTCGCCTGCCCTCCTAATATTTTTTACATATTATTACCAGCTTCCCTTTTTCCTGCTGCACTGAATTCGTTTTTTGGGGAAAAAATAAACTCCCAAATTACATCCCGGTATAGTTAATAATTATGCTTATGAGCATACAAATGTATTTACGTATGCAAGGAAATTTAGGGTGAATTATTTGCCATATCCTAATCAAAAAATGTTCGTTAATCCGTTTATTATTAATCGTTTGAATCGGTTACAGAAGTATTTTACATGTCAGAATAGTTATAAGAATATAAGGTAATATTGAAGCAAAATGTGCTCAGGAAAATATTAAAATATGGTATATCGCGGCGGATATGAAAACAATTTATAGTCGAGTCCTTTCACTAATATTCATTCAAGGCAGGTTATGAGGCCAATAAAGGGTCACAGTCACAGTGAGTTTATTTATTTCCGGTGCACCAACTTTGGTCCATGTAATTACACTATTCGAAAACACTTTTTTTTGTAAACTAATATTTATGTAATATATACACATTCGTTTTTTGCATACACTTTGTTAGTATTTATCACGGGTTATTTAGAAATGCAGTTTAAAATATCACTTGATGAGAGCTGGGAATTCGTTGGTAATCTCCCGAATGAGCTTCTGATCCGGCACCGCCAGGGGGTCTTCCTCGAGCAGGATGGCGGTGAATATCTTCACCAAGTCATCCTTCCGATGGTCATGCTCCCTGAAATTAGAATTGCGGATGATCATCCGAACAAGTTTCAGATACAAAGTCCGCTTCTCCTCCCCCGGCTCCCAGTTGGCCAAGGACCGAATGACAATGTCAATGAGGACCTTGGTGTCATTTGTGTAGAACAAATCCGCCGTCATGGAGCAACTAAACATTTCCAGGAGGAGCTTCAAGACGGAATCCACCTCTTTCCCCTCATTCCCCTTGACCACGGCCACGGGATCCTGTTCCCAAAGAAGTAAATGGACAATCTTCTGGGTCAAAAATTTGGCATTCCGCCTAGTGGCCAACGTCGCAATGGTGAGATTCTCGTCCTGACCCTTGAACTGGAGGTTGTAGGCCAGCAATAAATTGATGAGTACATTGGTCACATCCCCACAATTGTCATTGGCATTATCAATTTTGTCCAATATGAAATTGAGGAAATCCCGTCCGAGATACTCCAGATGGCGCACTGGAAGCTTCTCCCCCGTACTTAAAAGTAGGCCCAATAAACTCCCGGCCGTTTCCAGGCGATTCCCATCCCCACCGTCAAAGAAATTCCCCGGTAAATTCTTACTATTCAGGATTTCCCTAGCCAATTCCACGGGCAAAACGGAATTGAGGAGGACGCTCAGGGCTTGGAGATCCACGGAGGCGATTTTGGCAAATGCTTGAATCAGCAATTTCCGCCGAGACCAACGATGCTCCTTTTGAAAGTAGAGGGTGAGATTGTAGACATTCTCGTAGTCCTCCTCTTTCAAAGCCTGAACTATGACCCGCTTGTCCGCCTCCAACAAAATCCCGTTCATCTCCGTCAGAATATTCTCCAGGTCACCATTACTCCCACTGTGAGTGTTCACATGCTCCCACAACTCCTCGTCTTGGGCTCGGGCACTCAATTCACAGAGGATGATGTACAGTCGCTCGTAATCCGCCGAACTCCGAATGAAACTAACACTCTTATGCAAAACGTCTTCTGGAGCCTCCAGTTGTCTTAGTAGGGACTGGACCACGGTTGAGGAGGTTTTTGAGTCCGATTGAACAATTTTTTTGCTGGCGGAAGAATTGTTTCGGAGGAATTCCAAGACTGTATGAACGGCTTGTTGAGAGCATTCGTGACTGATGCCCGTCTTCTGGCGAACTACTTCGATGAGAGTGCATAATTTCCTCTGGTCCAGACGTTCCTCCTCCGAAGTCTTGGATCTGGACGTTCTGGGTGGTGGTTTGGGCACTTGTCGTCGAAATGTTGCGGTGCTGTTTTGGAGACCGGATTTGGAGCAGGTATAAGTGATGGCTGATTCGTTGGAATTCATGGAGCGATTATCATTATCGGACTCCACGGTACTCCGATCTTGCATTCCTTCGGAGTATTCCGACTCGTTGTCATATTTGGGATTCACGTACTGGATAAAGGGGATGCTCGGCTTCTTACTCACGGTCCGACCAGAGCGCTCCGATCTCCGGTCATCGTACTGAATGTTCATCGATGCGAATGTTGTTGTCCCCCCATCGGTCAACGAGTCATCCGTTAGCCGTAGAGGCTCGTCACAGGTGAGGAAAGAAGGAGGAGAGGCAAATGTGATCATGCCATTACGTTTGTTTCCGCTACTAAAAATAACATTTGAAAGAATTTTTAGGACTGTTTTAAATATTTGTAATTCAATTTAGAATATTTAGAATTTGTAGGTTCCCCAACTTGCTCCGAGAATTATGGTTACTGCAAGAGGATGCAGAGGAAGACTTGAGTTGTGTCATGAGATGTTTAAATTCCTTCAGTCGCCGTTCCAGATCATTCACCGGGTTAAGTATATTCCTTCGGATGTCTTGCAGTTCGGAGAGATTCTGGGACTTTTCCCTCCGGGCAACTTGCAGGGATTCATCCAGGAAGTCGATGACGACATTCCCCGTGATATTCGTACCCACATCCACGTAGTTGATGGGGACCAGCCCGATTTGCCCCCGGATGTTGCTCACACGGAGCCAGTTGTCGTCGTTGGGGATCCCGGATAAGTACAGAAGATTCTCATTCTGCTTGAAGCCCAGCGTCTTTGGACTGATCGGGGAAAATTCGTACAGGCCTTTCAACATGATTTACACGTGTTTCTATTTTTTCAGCAGTCTGGTTTTTTCACATTAAAGACCTCTCCAGGACAAATGTTATTTTGAAAACACGTTATGTATTTTTAGGACACAAAGTAAACAGTGCCCGTCTTTGTCGAACCGTAGTTGTATTTTGGAGCTTTGGACGTAAACTGGAATTGAACAAGATTAAAGCAGTTATTACAAACCTGAAGTTAAAATTCTAAGAAGAATTGAGATAATTGAGAAATCTTTGCGGGGAAAGATGGCATGGTCATTTTCTCATTGTCATATTATCAAATAGCAAATTAGCATTTTGGCATGGGTCAATCTCGTTGTCAATGTCAATTGTAGTATGTATGTATATGTCTGTACAATTGCCTTGTAAACTTAATGTTGTAATTGGAATTTGTCATTTGTAATAGTTCTTGTAAACAACAAGACAAACTCATCCAAAGTCCTTTGCAGTCGAAATTAATGTGACTAATGAACTCCAGCAACAAACAATTACATCATAAGAAGACCACTACATTATACATATATGAAGTACATAAAAAGAATGCTGAAAAAAGGAAATGTCGTCATCATGGCAACTTAATTTAAAAGTACTTGCGAAAAATTACGAGTATTTTTATTGAACATTACTTAAAGTTACTACTTGCATTTGCGTATTACTTTCCATTTACTTACATTAATTCAATTCTGGCTAAAAACGTATGTAGATAAAACCACATTTTCAATCAACTTGACGTTAACAGATTCTAAGAACACTAATCACTTGAGTCGCTATAATACTCATGTTAACCAAAATAAAAAAAAATATAATAAAAAAATAAAAATAAAATTCTGAAGCTAGAAAAAAGAAAAAAGGATGGTGAAGGATGGCTTCTCATCATGTCATCATTTTCTTAAACTCTATAGAGGGGATGGGGAGATGGAGGGGAATGGATGAGTGGGGATTAGGAGGGAATTGGAGGGGATGAGGTATTTAGGCTTAACTGGGGCTTAACGGGCTTACTCACTTGGGCTCGTCCGAGAGGGTCAAAGGGGAAGGGGGTCATTTCTCCTCTTTATTCGCTACCAAAAATAAGGCACGCTAAACAGGTTGTGCTGAACAATACACATGATTAATCCTTTTATTGAATCGAACGCTAACACATAACAATTGAACACTTTTGTAAATAATAACTACAGGGCCAAGAACAAAAGAGAATAGAGAGAAGGGCAAAAAATAGACACTCTACAGGGGAACACTTGTTCTTACTTCTATACTTCTCCTTTTCGACTGGAGAGCTAGGGCGGCTATAGTCTCTCTTGGGCGGCCTGGAGAATTCCTTATCCGAATCCGAGGAATTCCCACTAAAATATACATAATATAGTAATATTTGTAATACTAAAAATTACATTATATCAGTAATACTAAAAAATACATACATATATTATTATGTGTGTCTATAATGCCACAATGATAGATTATTAATTCTTCAAACCCAATGAAAATTCTATCACTAAACCGCACTTGTGACGTTGTAAACGTATCAACTTCTGACGAACTTGTTTTTCCGGGTGTCTAAAAGCTAACGGGTGACTCAATAATTCTTCCAATAGTGATATGATTTTGCCCAAAGAGCTTGTAAATCATCTCGAAATTTATGTCCTCGAACTAAGTGGACAAAAAACTTATTGGGCTTGACGCCTTCTTCATATGGTAGCAAATCTTCATACTCTTGGCGTGTGCTGCCGCAGTTACAGAAGGTGTTCAAAGGGATCATGTGTATCCTTTCCGTTCCCCCAACCATCGTATGTGTACTCGGATGCATCATGGCTAAAATCCGAAGGATCCCCGTCACCCAGGCATCGTCAATCCAGAAGAATCGAGTGTGAGAACTCACTTGCAGGATCTTGTCAGTGACGGACGGTGTGGTGATGTACATGAATCCAAGACAAAAATGGGGATAAATGGAATGTGGGTATTCCTCGAGGGTCGTGAACCATTTTTTAGCGGGGCTCTCCGCCGATCTAATTGGTTTCCTAACGGCATGTTCCGACCTGCAGCACACAAAATTATGTCCAGCATTAACTCCACTTTCCCTTCTGGACGTCTGCGGTAAGGTGACATTCCACGTGAATCTCAAGAGGGCAAAAATGTCGATGAAAGCATCGTCATCCGTCTTGAGGACAAAATCCGTGTGGGGACAAAATTTTTGAATCCATTTGTACCCCGACAAATGCTTGTAGGACAGATTTCGATAGGTGTCATGGAAACTACCGACAACGATGTCTCGGAAGACTAGACTCTCCCTTATTATCTGTTTGGGCACTTGGTCTGCTGTGGATGCGGAGGGATCTTGGCCCAAAATAAAGATTAATCTGGTTATAATCCCATCCCCGTAGGTTCTCACGGATCCCCAAGTGGCTCGAATCGCCTGACGCTCAGGGAAATTTGCGATTGCAGAATGAACCACGATTAGCAGGTGGATGCCATGGCCTAATCTTCTTTTCTCGGATTCCGTGGTGTCGTTTTCCTTCAGATTTTTTCGGTTCTCACGCACATTGCACTTGTCGGGACAATTCAGGAGGAATCGAAAGTTGGGGATGTCCAGGACTCTATCCTCGTGGGACGATGCAACGTTTTCATCGGACTCATTACCTTTCAACAGCCAGTGAGTGATGAATTGGGTAAATTTTTCCTTGGTCGTCATTTCCTTTTTTTTTTTTATCAAAAACGAAATACTTTGCATTCTTGTGTTATGGATCAAAGGTAACTAATCTAATCGGTACGCATTGACTGTTAAAATTTAAACTTTGATTGAGAACAATTTGAAACATTTACCGATAGCATCAGTGTTTCGACCAAAGAATCTGTTTCCGGCTCTGGTTCCTTTTCTCTTTCCTTCCAGTGAAATGGATCGATGACAGCAATCAGCAGAGAAATGGCCAGGGTGAGCACCTACATGGAGAAAAATTTAACTATTCAGTAACAACATTGTCTACAATTCGTACATTATACCTATAATTAGTAATTCTCTTTACTTCACTGGCTTAGCTTGTGTATAGATAGTGCTAGTGAACAAATGAACTCGAAACCACTAGTCTCAAGTACCAAAAATGTGAAGGGGAACCATAATTCAGACTTCTTGGTCTTGATGGAGTCCGGGATTTTTGGAGAGACACCAATGACCTTCTTTCTGTAAACGCTTCTTCTTGTCATTTTGGTTTAATTTCTGTTTAGTACTAATTTGATATTAAATTGGTTAAATTAAAGGACATTAGGACATACGGATGTATATATGTATTGTTATTTATTATCCCTCTAATGCTAAATGCCAACTTAACTTTATAAATGTTTGTAAAAAAAGCGGATCCTTTATGGGTTTTACGGGTTCATCTTGATTCTTGACCTTGACATGTGTTTTCTAATCATTTAATATCGTATTTTACTTCTATGTAATAAATGTAATGTTGTAGTTCTTGCACAATGTACATAATTCAGTTCAATCATTCAATGTATAAATCTTTTTTTTTTGTTTTTATGAAAAATTGCATTGCTCCCGCCGTTGGCTTGACATCCTGACCCGTCTTTCACTCTCTGACCGGAGGCAGTGGGCGACAATTGAGCTTCTCTTGACCTCAACAGGGATTACTGAGAGACCCGGCTCTTCCGATTCCTCCATTATGGATCGTCTGAAATCGTTCAAAGGAAAATGGCGAGTTGAGGTGATTATTAGTCAATAAAAAAGCATATAAATACCTATGTACACAACACGTGTAGCTGTAATTTTTTTTTTTAACTTAACAAAAGTAAATATATTTAGCATATTAATTTTTTTAAATTCCATGTGTAGTTTCATTAACAAGTCAATTTTTTTTTATTTATATAATGTCGGATACATACCTATGTATATTATACTTGTGAAGCCGGTCTTCTGGAAGCGTTTGCTTGGGGATGGGTCGTCGGGCTCTCCCAAAGGGGGAAGCCATGGTCCCGGCGAGGTTGCAAGCATCCAAGATCCGGAGAGATTCATTCACGGGAGCCATCAAAGCCTGGTCATACACTTCTTGGTGCAGTAATGGAGTAGGATATGTCCTGTAATGTTACATATATATATAGAAGTGATAATTCCAGTAGGGTAAAGATTGTAATTGTGACCAACTGTCTAATTGTGGACACCCACCAATTTAATCAAGGACTACGCGTAATGAAAGAAATGGATATAAAATTAAGAAGACTAGCGCCTGCCTACATTATTCGTTATAGTTATTGCCAGCAAATTCATTTAATTGTAAAATCAAAAAAATTTCAAAGCTTTTTAGGGGCCATTTAAGTATTAACTTAACCTCCTTCATTTCTTTTTTTCTCGGCTTTGCGGAATTATCCCACATATATTAAGTCTGTAATACAGTAATATTTTTTTCATAATTATAAATGTGAACCACAGAAAATGGGGTGGTCACAATTACCTGCTAACGGCCACATTTGTGAACTGTATAGTACGTACTAAAAAAAAATCATAATATGAAATCGGTGAGGAGAAATTTAATGAATATTTTTTTGGTTATAGCTTAAAATGCTACATGTTAGAATCCTTTCTTCAAAATTCCTTACTTAAATCACAGTGGAAGAAAAAAATATAGAAAAAAACGCTGCAAAAAAGTGGCCATAATATCAAGCGTTACCCAACATCCAATTTTTACTGGTTAACTATTACATCTTACATCATTAACGACTTTCTTTTGAAACAAATAAAAATAAACAAATAAAAGCAGGAATAAAAGTGGAAAAAATAGTGTCTTACCACCGTTTCATCATACGTTTGGTCGTCAATAGCTTGACCATGTCCGTGAAGAAAGTGTGAAGGACTCCATTTTTCTCCAGTTGTGCTGAGCAGAGGGCGTGGACGGTGTCAACACTGAGCCAAATCGCTTCTACAATCGGGTCATACATCCCCCACTGGAATGCGTGTCGGTCGTTGTACTCATACTCCAGCACTGCCTCCACACCGATATCTGGAACCACCATTGACACGGATGTGACCTATAAGGTAAAATTAAAAAGAAATCAATGTTAATTAATTAAGGAAAATTTTTTAAGGAAAACCTAATAGCAGCTTTTTTAGTTAATTTTATATTTTTGATAACTTCTTAAAAATTTTGTTTCCCTTTTTTTGGACAAACTTACCGAATCTTCGCATTCCCCGCCATGAACCTTGATTGTGTAAGGGCTCTGAGCACACTCCTCCAACGCCCGTTTTGTGGAGACGGCCAATTCCATGGGGATATCGGACACATGGGTGCTAGTGATCCCATAATGACTCAGCAACCAGAGGAAGGCGAGGTGGACATTGTCCAGAAATTTGGACTGGAGTTGCCGTGGGTCACACCGATTCCGGATGATGCTGAAAACGTGGGGGAGGAGGCGGGCAATGGCCAGGTCAGAGGTCACATCCTTGGGAGAGAGACCCACGAGGAAGTACAAGAGTTGCTTCGTGTCCTCCACCAACCTGGGACTGTCGATATTGTTGGACAAAACCGTCAATTCACCGCCAGCCGTTCGTTTAAATCGTGATAAGACAGATGGCTCTTTTGGGGCAGATTTCCCTGGTTTGATCTCATTGGTGTGGATTTGGAAAGAAACATCTGGCAATTGAGGAGAAATTACATCGCATTTGCAAAAAATGTGGCGTTCAAAAAAATCAAGTTCACACAAAATTTAATCCTGCGCAAAATATGAGGCATTAATATTAATTGAATTGTTTTTTTTTTTGAGTTTTTTAAGCTTGTTTTTTGCTGTCTCTTTGAAGCTTACTTTGTTTCGTGTCAATCACTTCATACAGATCAGGGGTGGTGATCAGGTTTCCAGGGATGTATTGAACCTTTACAAAAATGTCTGTGCAAATGAAACATTTCCTTTTCCACCCAAAGTTACGGTGAGTATGTACAATTAATTACTACACACAATTTAAATTATTTTGTTGAAAGTATTAATGAACATTCCGAAACCTTTTCGATCTCCTGCACGTTGTCACAAATTTCCTTGGCCCCGCAGATATCTTCGTAACGACATAACCTGTACAATTTGTTTGATTTTTTTAAATGATCATGCCAAATTATGTTTAATATGAAAAAATAGCATTGTAGAAGTCTCAAAATCGTTTTACGTGTTCACTGCCCGATGAGAAACTTGGACATGGACGGGTTGAGAAAAAAGCAAACCCTCCGGGCAATGGAGGAATGTGACGGGCGAGGAGGATTTGGAGGACGTAAATTTCAATTGCACCTCCTGCCTTTCCCCCAATAATTCATTGTGGATGAATAAAAAATAAAAGCCACTGGTAATTCCATATGTGAGCAAGGGAATTAGTATCAGGCAAAGGACATCCACTGCCCAGTTAGAACTGCTACGGCCTCCGTTGGATGTTCCCATTTTCCAAAATTCGGCTCTCTCACCTACATAAATGTATATATAAATCCGCTCCTTTTCATGTGTTTTGTATGTCTATTTGGAAATTCAATACCCTTATGTCAATACCGTAATACATCATCTCTGAAGATTCGCATTATTCCGTAGGAATTTTGGCATGTAAATTCAATGTCAACAAGGTCTTAACAAGGCATCCAAATGCACAGGTAAAGGATAGCATAGACAGGATCATACATTTCTCCTTTGTGGATTTCTTTCAGTAATCCTGAATGCACAATATGTACTTGGTTTTTTTCTTATTATTGTTCTGGTAAGGTAAATAGAAGTTGTTCTAACTCTTTGTCCCCTTGTTTCTGCCAGGTGAATGCTTGCAATTGTTTAAGGGCATGGTTTTTGTTTTTAGTCTTTGGGATATTTTAAATGCAGAGAATGTCTAAATGCTATGTGTCTATGCCGCCACCGTCAATATTAAATATTACATTGCTTAAACCATCACCATTTTGGGGTAATGCGTGACATGAAAGAGCAAAAGGGCTTACAGCATTTAGGGTGGAGCATTTTTTAAACTGTTATCGGTCATTTACTGATAAAAACAAGTGTATTTTGTTCTAGTATACTA
>JAQGBT010004298.1:0-16952 GCA_034698585.1 Disparrhopalites patrizii | reverse complement strand
TTTATTTTTCTCTCTTATTTTTGTCTAGGTCTCTTTATTTTTCTCTCTTATTTTTGTCTAGGTCTCTTTATTTTTCTCTCTTATTTTTGTCTAGGTCTCTTTATTTTTCTATCTCGTTTTTCCATTGGTTCTGTCTTTTTTCTCTTTTCGTCTCCCTCTTGTTTTTCTCTTATTTTCTCCTTTTTTTCTCTCTCGTTTTTTAGTTTTTTCTTGCTCTCTCGCTCTTGTTTTCTATTTTCTCCCATTTTCTCTCTCTCTCGTTTTCTCTTTTCTGTCTCTTTACATCTCTCTTGTTTTCTCTTTTATCTTATTTTCTCTCTCTCTCTCTTGTTTTCTCTTTTCTGTCTCTTTACCGTTATCGCTCTTGTTTTCGTTTTGTTCCCCGTTTCTCTCTCTCCTGTTTTTCTGATTTGTTCCTTTCTGGTTTCTAGCTTAACTTCTTTTTCTGACTATCTTTCATTTCCCCATTTTTCTTCACCTTGCTCCATGCAGGGTAAAGAAAAAGAATTCAAAGGAAGATTAAAATGTCTGTATGAAGACGACACTTCCAGGAAAGTATTTAGTACATATTGTCTCTCTCTCTCTTTCTCCAGGGGTGGGGTGGAAAAGGAGGACCAGGAGAGAATGAAGATGAAGAGAGGAAGCTAACGAGGCATTATTATTACTATTATTACCATCCTTTTATTCTTTGAACTTTTAGTTACGTTAGTCCTTGAATAGCTCTGAAAAAATGGGAACGTATGTTATATATGTATATATACAAATTTGTAGTATTTGAACAGGAAAAAAGAATGCTGCCACATATGTTTAATAACCGTGCGGCATCGTTTGACGTACACATTCGAGGCAGACTGAGTGAGAGTGCAGGGAAGACAAAGAAAGAGGAAGAAGAGTATACGATAGAGGGTATTTTATATACATATATACATGTACATATATAGATACGAAATATTTATATACCTATGTATATACATAAATGTTGCGGGAGATATCTCCTTCACCGTATTTTGTACCCCTTTCTTCGTCTAAGATATTGAAGCAGGAGAAAAAGCAGAAAAAAATGTAAGCGTGTGCAGAGTCTGTGAGGAAAAGTGTCAAAGCCAAAAGTTAAATAAAGAGACAAAGAGCAAAAAAAAGGAGAAACTGAAGGAGAGAGAGATTGCTGATTACAGAGAAAGCAGGGGAGCGTCGGGGCGTGGAAAGAGGAGAGACCTGACGGTTGTGGGGGAGTCAAATTAAGAAAAGCGGGGTTTATGTATTTAGAAGGCGCGGAAAGTGATGTGAAGGAGGAAAGGTAATCAGTGAAACGTACTTTGGGAGTCACAATGAAGAATATTACAGTAATGAAACAGAGTTTACAGGGGAAATCGACAGCAGAAAGGAAACTTGGGCATCCAAAATTAACCCCCGAGAGATAGCTAAATGGAATAAAAAAAATCAATGAAGTGCAAGAACAAGTTTTAAAAAATGCCGTGGATATAAACCTCCAAACAATTTTAAAACGAGAGAATACCAGTAAAATAATTCAATGAATAAAACAAATTTAGAAAATACAGAAGATAAGCTAACAAACAGCGAAGAGAGCCCGGAAGTAGAGAGAGAAAGACAGGAAGAAAATATTAAAGAGACAAACGAGGGAAACACGAAACGAGGGAGTTTAAACGCAGATAAAATTATAAGAGCGAGAGCAGAAAGAAAAAGTAAGAATATGTTCATGACAAGTCAAAAGAAGAAAGAGAGATAAAGGGCGAGATAATTAATTAGATCATCAAAAAAAGAGGCGACAGGGAGGAAGGTAAACCGAATGAAATGGGAGATTAAATGTGAAGCGATGAAGAGAACAGGTAGAAGAAATAGAAAGAAGAAAAAATGTGGTGAAAAACATAGAGAGAGAAAACGACAAGGATAATCGAGCAAAAATGCGAAAGAAAAGAGAAATGTAAAAAGAAAGAAGAGAAAGAAAACTGAAAGATAAGATAAAAAACGAGGAACATAGAGAAATATAAGAACGAAAAAAGAGAGAGAAAAAAGAGGAAAAAATATACAAAAATATGAGAGAAATGTGAAACGAAAAAGAGGAAAAAATATGCAAAAATATGAGAGAAATGTGAAAGGAAAAAGAGAAAAAAATATAGAAAAATATGAGAGAAATGTGAAAGGAAACAGAGAAAAAAGAGAAAAAAATATAGAAA
This sequence comes from Disparrhopalites patrizii, assembly GCA_034698585.1. Classification (NCBI taxonomy): domain Eukaryota; kingdom Metazoa; phylum Arthropoda; class Collembola; order Symphypleona; family Sminthuridae; genus Disparrhopalites; species Disparrhopalites patrizii. The sequence goes on along the minus strand of JAQGBT010004298.1, from coordinate 14,760 downwards.
AATATCAGAGAAATGTGAAAGGAAAAAGAGAAAAAAGAGAAAAAAATATAGAAAAATATGAGAGAAATGTGAAATGAAAAATAGCAAAATATGAGAGAAAAAAGAGAGAAAAATATGAGAGAAATGTGAAAGGAAAAATAGCAAAATATGAGAGAAAAAGAGAAAAATATGAGAGAAAAAAAGAGAAAAATATGAGAGAAAAAAGAGAGAAAAATTTGAGAGAAAAAGAGAAAAATATGAGAGAAAAAAAGAGAAAAAAGAGAAAAGAAGACAAATGTGAGAGAAAAAAGAGAGACAAATATGAAAGAAAAAAGAGACAAATGTGAGAGAAAAAAGAGAGACAAATATGAAAGAAAAAAGAGACAAATGTGAGAGAGAAAAAAGAGAAAGATACGGGAAAAAAGAGAGAAAGATAAGGGAGAAAAAAGAGAAAGATACGGGAGAAAAGAGAAAAAGAAAAGATACGGGAGAAAAGAGAGAAAGAAAAGAGAAAGATACGGGATAAAAGACAGAAAGATACGCGAGAAAAGAAAGAAAGAAAACAGAGGGAATATACAGGAAGTAAACTGCAAGATAAGAGGGGAAAAAGAGAAAAGAGATATAGGGAGGAAGCAGAAAGATAAGAGAGAGAAAAGAGAAAAGAGATAGAAGAAATGACTAGGGATGAAGTGAGGAAAGAAAGAGAGCAGAAATAAGAAGAGATGAAGAAATGATAGAAAGAGAGAAGAAAGAAAAAGAGAGAAACAAAACGGAGATAGAAGGAACAAAAAAGGGAGAGAAAGAAAGGAAGGATTTGGGTGAGAAGAAGACGAGATAGAGCTGAGAGACAGAGATAGGGTAAAGAAAAGGAGAGAAAAAGTGAGAGAAAGAGAGATAAAAAGAAATTAAACAAGCGAATAGGAAGAGGACAGTATCCAAAAAAGGAGAGAGACAAACAAGAGAAAGGAGAGATATAAATAATATGGACGAGAGAGCTCCAAAAATGAGTGGGAGAAAGGATGAAATAGGGAAACAAATTGGAAAACAAGTCCCGTATGCATACACATACCGTTACATACGAGCCAATTGCTAGCATGCGGGAAGCTGAGGAAGCAGCGGGAAGCCAAAGCGTTGATGTACTGCCCTTTCATTCAATTTTATAAGTGATAGCACTCGTGTTTACAAAGTAATCAAATTAAATAGTTAAAAAGTGTCTTTTAAAACCGAGTAGACCTTTTTACCCACATGGTAATGGTGTACTGATAGAAAAATACCCATTCGGAAATGAATAAAAAAAAAAGGCGAACACTTGTACACACATGTCTTCCTCCATCCTTTTCCTCTCTGTCAGTACATAACTCTTAAAAGTTTTTTTTCCTACCACGAGCAAATGCTTTTGCATTACATGGAATAATAACATTATTTCGGTGTAAACTTTGTCGTATGCCTTTCCATAGGATTTCTCCCTGCGTTTAGTAGCTGACTCCTTACGGAGTTACACACACCGAATAGACATGGCAAAGACCCGTAATAATTTACAGGGAATACTAATGTTACTCATGTTCCATTTCCATGCGGGTGATTGTGCAGACACGTTGTAAAAGGAGAAGGCTATGGAAGAACGTTGAGAGAGACAGAGAGAGAGAGAGAATTCTTGTGTTGTTCCTTTTTTTCCCTTCCGTTCTTCTCCACTTGACGACGACTAAAAGACACATTCTACATTCAGTTGGCATTGTCAGAGGAAGAGAAGGAATGGAAAAAAACAAAAACTGTACCTTTTTTTCTTTTACTTCCCTCCTTCGCCTCCACCTCCATGCCGTCATTTGGAATGAATGGAAGAAAAATTTTTTGGCACGGGTATTACTAATTCAATGTTGAAAAAGTGCTGGAGTAATTTTTTCCCTCTTGTCTCAATACGAGTGGAAAAAGAGACACCAAAAAACTTATACGGCTTAATAGTTGTCGCCGATTCTGTTTCACAAGTCACTTTCATATCTCCAGAGTCAGCATTATTTGAATTAAGTGTGGAGGAACGGAGAGAGAGAGAGGCAAAAATACGCGAGGAGGGAGAATGACAGAGAGAGCGAGAGAGATGGCTGGGACAGATAGCGGTTGATAAAGGAAGAGGATGCGATGAGAAAGCGAAGCAAAAGGAAAAGTCGAGAGAGTGGAGAGAGAGAGCGAGTAGAAGAGACTGGGAAGCTATAAAAACGATTGAATGACAGATGCAAAGGGGATCAAACTAGAAATGAGAAAGCGAGAGAGAAAGAGAGAGGAAAAAGGAAAAGAAGGACAGATAGCGAGAGGGGAAGAGAGAGAAGTAGAAGACGAGAAGCCGAGAGAACGAGAAAGAGAGGGCGAGAGATAAAGAAGGAGAGAGTTAAATAAAGAGACAGAGATGGAGGGAAAAGTGAGAAAGACAGAGGAAGAGAAAAATTAAGTGAGAGACAGAAAGGAGCGAGCAAAAAAAGAGAGAGGAGACAGAGAAAAAAGTCAGAAAGTGTTAGCGAGGAGGAGAAAGAGAGAAAAAGAGAGAGATGGAGTTGAAAAGTCAGAAAGAAATAGATAGTGAAAGAGAAGAAGTGAGAAAGGAAGAGACAGACGAAGAGAGAGAGGAAGGGTCGAGGAAGAGAGAGAGACAAAGAGGCAGATGAAGAGAGAGGAAGAGACAGGGGAGAAAAGATGAAGAGAATGATGAAGAGAGAGAGGAGGAGAGAGGGGAAGAGAGAGAGAAAAAGAAAGAGAGGAAGAGAGAGAGAGGAGGAGAGAGACAGAAAAAAAGATGAAGAGAGTGATGAAGAGAGAGAGGAGGAGAGAGGGGAAGAGAGAGAGAAAAAGAAAGAGAAGAAGAGAGAGAAGGGAGGAGATAGGGGAAGAGAGTGAGAAAAAGAAAGAGAGGAAGAGAGAGAGGGGAGGAGAGAGACAGAGAAAAGAAAGAGAGGAAGAGACAGAGAAAAGAAAGAGAGGGATCAGAGGAAAAAAAGAGAGAGAGGAAGAGACAGACGAAGAGAGGGGGAGAGAGAGAAGAAGAGAGATTACAAGAAACACGTATATTTGCCTCTTCGATTTAAAAGAAGTTTGTCTCATATTTCCCCGTATTGCTTTAGTAGCTCCTATCACTTCTTGTCACTCTTTCTTTGTCTCTCTCTCCTCTTCGCTCTCCTCCTTTCTCTTTACCTTGTCTTCCATTTTGGCCTCCTCTCCCCCTCCTCCTCTTGCTCCTCCGACTCTTTGGTGTCTCTCTCTTTTGTCATCAATCACTTGATCTGTCTCTCACTTTATCGTTCTCTCTCCTCCCTGTATCACCCTCCCTTTAGCTCTCGCTTTCTCTCACTGTTCCTACAAATTCTTCTCCCGCCCTCGGTAAAGGCCCTAGCAGTGTAGCAATGTAGGAGAACACCCTCTTGTAAGAGCAAAAAGTTGAGAGAGAGAGAGAGAGAGTGAAGGAAGTAAATCCAATAAAAATGTTGATGACTCTTCAGGAAAAGTATAAAATTGTTAACTTGCTCTCCCTTCTCAAGAAATTTATGTGCTCCTGATCATCATCAGTATCATCAACGCCAGTGTATGTATCATTTGGCCTCACACTCACTTTTACTCTCTCTCTGTGTACTACCGTAAGGAAAATAGCAATACTACTAAAAAGCAGTTGGCAATTAAAGTTATTATATTTTTATACTCTTTTCCTCAACCTCCATATCCTTTCCCCTTGGATGAGCCTTTTTTTTACTGCTTCCCAAGAAAATACAAAATCTATAAATATCTTGAAAAGAAAAAAAATTCACGTTACACCAAACTCTTGTATTTTTGTTGTGTTAACACTTGATAAAAAGTGCAACTGTTCTCCAAAAGGGAAGAGCAAGTGAAGAGGAAATTCTTGCTACAAGTAGATATTCTATCTTTATAACGGATGTACGAAACGCTTTCTGCTCCTCACCCACAACAACTGGCGGAGGAGAACTGAGAAGATACTTCTCTAGAGAACTCAAACATTGCCTTTTATTTATTGTGTTTTTTTCATGTGGAATCAAACAGTCAATTTTGTACTTCCTTGAACCACGCCAACATCACGATTATGAGCATACTTGTAGCGATAATACGAGAACCAAAATAGGGGAAAATACACAAAATGCGCATTGTCAGAGGGAAAGTAGAAGGCGGAGAGTAAGTAATATCCAAGAGTAGGAGAAAAACGAAGGATGAAGGAGAAAAGCCGAAAGGCAGTTTAAATTAGAGTAATTGCGAGATAAAAAGGTAAAAACGATAGAAGGGCAGAAATAGATGAAAGGGAAGAGCCAAAAAAAGGCAGAACAGAAAGGAAGAGAAGTGCGAGAGAGATCAAAAGAGAAAGGCAGTAAAAATAGAAAGGGAAATAAAACGTAAGAACATGGGCAAAGAGTGAGAAGTGATGAAAGACAGAAGAAGAAACTGATTGAATGAGTGAAATATAAAGAAAGATAGAGACAGATACGCGAAAAAGAGAGAAAAGAGTACAAAGCAGATGAGAGAAAAGAACGAACGAAACAGATGAAGGAATGGGACGGAGTTTAAAAGAGAAAGGAGTGGAGCAAGAAAACAGGCAAGAGAATAAAAGAGAGAGGGAAAAAGAGAGGAAAAGATAGACGGAATGCGAGATTGAAAGAGAGAGAGAAAAAGCGAAATTGAAAGAGAGAGAAACAGCGAGATTGAAAGTGGAAAAGCGAGAGAGAGGAAAAACGAGAATGAAATAGAGAGAGAAAGAGGGAGAAATCAAGATTGAAAGAGAGGGGAAAAAAGAGAGAGAAAGAGAGAGGGAAAGAGAGACAGAAAGGGAGAGAGAAAGATGGAGCGAAAGAGAGAGAGAAAGAGGGAGAGAAAGCGAGAGTGAAAGATGGAGCGAAAGAGAGAGAGAAAGAGGGACAGAGAGGAAGAGAGAAAGATGGAGAGAAAGGAAAACAGATTGAAAGAGAGGAATAGAGAGAACGAAAAATCGAGAAAGAGGGAGAAAGAGAGAGAGAGCGACAGGTGAGAGAGACAAGTTAAAGGTGTTGGAAGTAAATTATTTATTCATGTCATGGGCAAAAATAAAGTCTGTGAAAAAAAAATTCACCGTTTGTTTAAGCCAACATATTTTTATGGATAGGCCAGAATTAAAAGACACTGTTAAAAAGTGGAGGAAAAGGTAAAAATCAAAGTTCTAATAGGAATCGTACTCTTAAGAGTTGCATGGCGGAAGGCGACCAACATCTGAATGAGGTAAAGTCTGTAGAAGATTTCCCCTGAATTTCCTTCCTCGTTTCCTTCTGACTTCACCCGCTCTCTTTCTACAGGGGAAGGGTCATTAAGGTGGCGAAATAACTTTTAATTGTTTTGCGGATAAAAATAGCTGTAACATGTAATAAATTCCACTGATTTCACTATATATAATAGTCTGTAAAAGTACCCCATTAAAATCCTGGGGGACGTGCTGAACAAAGGAAATGTGGGGAGGGAGGGACTGTTTCGTGTGCGTGATTCCAAAATTATAGGCACACCAGAGGATGTTTTAATAAAAATACTATTCGCTTTATTCCCTTTCATTTTCATACATGTGTATACATATAAATCCAAATTTCTGGGAGGTGTGTGGGACGTCGAATGCAAAATATTTTAGTTTCTTGCCTATGTCAGCCTCATTTCTTATGCAATGTCTCTTTTTTCCATTTCTCGATTCGCTTTTTCTTCCGTTTTAGCCACATTTTCCTCTCACTATTTTGTCTCTCCATTTCTCTTTTCTGCATTTTCATTTCTCCTTTTGTCTCTATTTTCCTCCGGTATATCTCAGTTTTCTCCCATTTATCTCCGATTTCTTCCAGTTATCTTTGTTTCTCTTTCGTTTATGTTTATTTGTCTCTCATTCATCCCCATTTTCTCGCCTTTAGCTCCGTTTCTCTTCTGTTTCTCTTTAATTTTTCTCTCACCCCATTTTATCTCTCAATTTTATCTAGTTTATCTTTTTTTCTCTTCCGTTTATCTCTCGTTTATCCCCTATTTATTTTCATTTATGTACCTACGAATTTTTCGTTTTCTCCCTATTTTGCTATGTCTGTCCGGTTTTCCGTCTTTTGTGTTTTTTCTTCTCATTTTTCTTCCTGTTCTCTCGATTCTTTTCAATTTGCTGCAGAATAATTTCTCGCCTTTTCTCAGGATTTCTTCTAACTTTCTCTCTTTGATTCCCATTGCGCTTTTCCTTTTCACACTTTCTCTCTTTCCCCCTGTACCCATGTTTTACTTTCTACTTCATTTGTTTGCTATTTTCCTGCGGTTCCCCCGGTTTGCTCCTCTTTGCCAGTTTTGTTCTATAATACTTCCGTCCACCTTTTGTTCTCTCCTTTTCTTCCCTTTTTTTGATATCACCTCAATTTCTTCCTTTTTTCTTTGGCCTTCCCCCTTTCTCTTATTGATTCATGTCTCCTACGTTTCCCTCAAAGTTCCGATTCTTTCTCCATTTTATCAACATTCCTCACTTTCCCACGGAGCTTTATTTCCCTGTCATTGCGTTAATTTTTGTCTATTGTCTTAATTTTAAATTCCATTATCTCATCTCTCTCCTTTCCATCGAAGTAGACTCCCAACATCCTTCTTTCTCTTCTTCCAGGTTTCATAAAACAATTTTTTTCCCTGTCAAGTAGCCTCCTCCTTTCCGCTTTGCTTGCACGTGTTGTCCCACACAGAGTCAAAGCCGGGCGCAAACAAAGGAGCGGAACTCATGAAAGGGACAGAAGTGCAATTATTATTACGGGGCTTAAAAACCCTGCACATATGCCGCATTTGTACACAGGGAATTATTTTGTTTGAACAACACTCGTTATTAGCTCGATCACGATGGCATTTATTTACTTCTCCTCTTTCTCTCTCTCTCTCTCTCTCTCCCTCTCACTCTGTCTTTCACTCCGTCATTGGCGGTTGGGGTATCAGTTATAATAGTAATAACATTCACAAGAGTAATTACCCTCCGACACTAATGGCTGTACAATGAACAATATTTTTTATATTTATTGTTTATGCTGCATTATGTATAAATATAGGCAACTGTGTAGTATTGGTGCTAATTACCCATTCCCCTTCTACAGCTGAAGGGGGTTCATTGGGTAGTCAAGGAGGGTGAGGTGGGGGGGGGGAAATCGCGGAGAAAAACAATTACACTACAAACACATAGAGAGCTGGGGAAGTCAATCAATATTCATTTGCAAGTTATATGGACAATACAAGAAAGAAAAAAAAATGTTCCCTTGTAGTTGTCTACCATATTGTACTACTGTAATGACATGGTCATTAATTGTTGGTTGAAAATTCACAACAATTATGCATAAACAAAAATCTTTTTTTTTCCTTTCTTTGGTCTTATCTCCAAGTTGTACTGTTGGAGGTGCTGGGGTAGTGTTAAAGGGGAGGTGGTGAAGGGGTTAATATGCATATACCTATATTGTATAGATATGTATGTAGACACTTAGACATATGTGATCATCTGAAGGCGGTAACTTGGATGAGGAATAAAAGTATTTGCATGGGGATGGAAGGTCGCTTTTTGGACCTTATATGGGTTGCTATATACTTTGACAAAAAAAAAACAATTCCTTTCCGCTCAGCACCAACACAATCATCATTCCCTCCGATTGTCTCCGAGGAATGTGTATTGGTACAATAAATGATGATAGTAAACATAATCGTCACCATTTATAATTATGGCCCTCAAAGTTCTACCACTGGCTACCAACGGCTTTGTCAATCAAGTTAATATTCAAGCTATATATTTGTCCAATTATTATGATATTGCTGTCATTTAGCTCTTTTTACAACCCTTATGGAGAGACCTGATTTTACCCCGTGCTAATATGTATGTATAGGGAAAGTATTGTGAGGACAAAGCTGGGATTCATAGCTTTTAGTTAAATAATTTAGGTTTATATTCAGATTTTCACCATTATTATTTTTTCTTCGATTTTGATAGTTTTCGTTCGCTTTTTTCGTTTTTACTATTTCATTCTTTGCTAATTCGCTCCCTTTTTTGTCGTTTGTGCTATTGCTTTTTCTTTTTTGCTGTTTTTTTCTCGTTTTTGTTATTGATTTATCTTTTTTACTGTTCCTTTCTCCTTTGTGCTATAACTTTCTCTTTTTTGCTGCTTCTTTCTCTTTTTTGTCGCTTGTGCTATTGCTTTCTCTTTTTTGTTGTTTCTCTCTTTTTCTCGGTTTTAGCTATTTCTTTCTCTGTTGCTATTTATTTGCGTTTTTACTGTCCTCTTGATTCTCTTTGTTGCTATTTCTTTCTCCATTTTCTCTCTCCTCAAATTTCTTCTCTCCAATTTTCTCTTTTCCCTTGTCTTTCTGCTGCTTTGGGTTTATTTCTGGTTTTTCTTTCTGTCTCTCTCTCTCTTTCTGTCTCTCTCTCTTTCTGTCTCTCTCTCTTTCTGTCTCTCTCTCTTTCTGTCTCTCTCTCTTTCTCTCTCTCAATTTCTCTCTCTCAATTTCTCCTCCTCCAACCCTCCCATTCAAAGCTATTCTGTATATCAGTAGCCAAAAAAATCCCCGGTTATAATTACGTGCATTCGTACTCAAAACAACATATCTTTATTCCTTCTTGTATATAAAAAAAAATACATCCGGACATTTTCATACCATCACAGTAATTATACAAGAGTGTTTTCCCCAGTCACAGTGTCATTCTTTTTAAAAGTCATAGTCCTGATTTCTCCCGGACGACCGCCTCCTAAAATATGATGGAAGAGGGGAGGGGGTTCAGAGAAGCCGGCGAACTAAGTACAGTGGGAGTTAATGATTTATGTATGCGCATAGGAGAGAAGTATACTGACATTACTAACCCCAGCAAGAGAGAGAGAGAGGTGGGTTTACAGGAAGAGCAAATACACGGTTATTACGCTTCTTCTCCGAAAGCAACTCGTCCCACCGGATGCCAGTTCACATGGCTGAGTAAAAGACTGTAGTAGTTGGGAAATTTTGAAATATTTAAACACTTTTTCCCCTTAAAATGGCAAGAGGAAATTCAAACGGCCATTTTCCCTTGCGGTTACGCAAACAAGTGTTAATTAAGGACACGAATATTCTCTGACAACGCCGGGGCACTGCTCCATGTTGGAAGTAACTACTACTACATTCTTGAGAAAACTCCTCTTTCACTCCGCATTTATGCGGCAATGAGTGAGGGGGAGGGGAAATAGAGAAAAGAGAGGAAAGAGGGGAAATTCATGGAGATAGGACAAACGGAGGGAAGGAAAGCGTGTGTCAGGAGGCGGGAAAAGATTCGAGAGAGGAAGAGAGTAGAATAGGAGGAACGGCAGGAAAGAGAGCGAAAGAGAGAGAAAGAGAGAGAAAGAGAGAGAAAGAGAAAGCTTGGTGGTACTTTTCCAAAAAAAAAATCCAAGCGTGCACTGAATCAAAAGAGGACGAGGAAGAAGATGCTTATGGAAAGGGACGAAGACGTGGAAGAATAGTCTGTCCAAAATTAATCTTATTGTATGTAATAGTGACGCGTTGAAATTTGTACGGGTGGAAAAGATAGGCAGAGAGAGATGAAGAGAGAAAGAAATAGAGAGAAAACAGACCAGAGAGAGGGAGAGAAAGGAGAGAGAAAGAGTGAATTAATGACTACACGTAATGTCTACATTGAAGGACAGGATGAACATAATTCATTTGATTTGACTGACGTAGGTAGGAGGTAGAGATGGATTGCTGAATTGAGTTTGTTTCCCATATATGGAGCTAATGCCTGGTCGTAATAGTAGTAGTAGATTTATACCAGTCCATAACGGCCCCAAAACGGGGGAAACCCGAAGATCATTGCGAACGTGAAATCCTACCCTATACTGAGGGAGTGAATGGGAAAGAGGGGAGAAAGGAAAGAAATGCGGAGCGGAAGCAATTCTAAGCAATTTAGATGAACGGAGAAATTTTCGAGGAGAGGAGGATGAAACGGAGAAAGTAAGCTTGAGTAAGTTGGAAATAGTACATGGAACATAAAACAAAGTCTTTCGTCAGAATTCACCTCTCCCAAAAATCGTCTTGGAGCAGTGCGGAAGGAGAATATCAAAAGTTCCTTGTTCTAGTATAGTCCAGACTCTCTCTCATCACCACTAAACCTACTCCGACTGACGTTAACATGATTTCCCCCTCCTTATACTACCCGAATGTGGACGAGGTTGTAAAGGTTGCTTAAGTACCATCTCATTCCTACGACCCTCCGTATATGGCTCTAGCAAGTCCAACAAGGGGGAGAAGCCAAGATTTTACTCTTGAACTCGCGTGCACACCAAAATGAGAAGGGAAGGGACGGAGCTAATGCGGGAAAGGCGGGGAACTAAAGAGAACAAGGAGTTATTAAGGGAGCGAGTGAGATGGGGAAAGGGAAACATACGAAATCGTGAGCTAAAAAGAGAATGATAATAAAGAAAGCGACTAAAGAGGAAATAAGGGGAAAGTGGTGACAGAGGAAAGAGCGAGAGACAGTTATTCAAGAGAAACTGAGGGGAAATTAGGTGCAAGTGAAAAGATGGAGAGAAAAAGAAGGCTATTAAAGAGACAGTGTGAGGGGAAAGCAGGTGAAAGCAAAAACGCGAGAAGGCGATTACAAGTAAAATTGGATGGAAAGCGGCAGAAAGAGAAAATGAGAACAGACAATTTAAAATTTAAAAACAATGTTAAAATGGGTAGGAAAGCAAATGAAAGGAAAACCAAAAGATACAAATCGAAGAGAAAGCACGTGCAGGAAAAAAGGAGAGTTATAAATTAGGGGTAAAATGGAGGGCAATAACGCTGACAAAAAAGAAACAGAGAGCAAGCGGTTAAACGTAAAATTAATTAATTAATTAATGGTTAAAGAAAGCAAATGAAAGAGAAAATCGAAGAGAAAGCATGGCCAAAAAAGAAGGAGAAAGTGATTACAAGTAAAACGGGAAAGAAATCTGTTGAAAGAGAAAATGAGAGCAAGCGATTAAAGGTAAAATGGGCATGATAGCGGTTGCAAGAGAAAACGAAAGAGAAAGCACTTTCAAAATAGGAGACAAAAATTAAAGGTAAAATGGAAGTGAGAGTTTGTGAAAGAGAAAAAGAGGGAGATTGCGATTAAAGAATAATTCAGTGAGAAATCAGACAGAGAAAGAGAGAGAGAGGAAGATGCTAAATACAAAGAGAGAAAGTCAGGTAACGTGAGAAAAATTGCGAGAGTGTGAAAAGAGAAATATGTATAATGATGAAAATTGCATTATACTGGGGCAAAAAGGCTATGAGGCAAGATCCTTTGTTAACTTCATATCACATGCCCTACTAGTAGTGTGAGTAATATGTTACAATATTATTTCTGATGCAGTAGGAATGAGAATGCGAAAATATGCATAACGAAAAAAACTTTTTTTCCTTTTCCTTTCTCGTTCTCTCTCTATCTCTTTTCCTCCGTCTGCCTCACTTTCTCTCGTAACTTCATGGTCTCAGTGACGGCGTAACCTCCCAGAAGCCACCGTAGGTATAGAGATGGTTTCGCCACCATTTATTCGCATTGTGGTAGAAAGTTACTTCATCATTTGCGATATCAGCACACTTTCTCTCTCTTTCCCCCCTATTTTCCATTTACCTCCAAATCCCTTTCAACTCCCATGTACGTGACAATGGATACTAACGTCTCCCGTCCTCACCTAAGATTATCCCCAGTATTTGTAAATTCCCCCCCAAAAAATAGAATTATGGAATAAATAACCAAGAACTCATTTAATTCCCCCCAAAAAAACGTCCAGGTATTTTCCTGGCCACCAATGTGGCTTCCCCAACGACAAATTTCTCTCCATCCTAAATGCCCACAGAGTCATACTAATAAATGAAATCTTTTTCCCTCTTGTTTTCCAGATATACTCATCCATAGTTGCGTGGGATTGTCACATGTGCCGTTTTGTATGGAAGAAGACAACATTAAATACTGAGAGAAAAAAAAAATACACCCGGGGAAGGAAGACCTAAAGAATAAAACGGTGTCCTGGCTGTACAAAAAAAAAACGGATGTGTGCCCAGCTTTGAGCTTGCCCCTCACCGTGAGAAATAAAGCAACTCCAACTGTAGCAATCTAAAGGCCGGGGCTAGGACGACGACGGCATCGGAGGACAAGAGGATGTTATTAAGTAAAGTAACTTGAGTGGAAATCGAAGGAACTCTAGGAATCGATTAACAAAGTATAAAAAGTGTATGCACACAACACACATTATTTGGGGTGTGTATGTACACAAGAGACTGAAAATAAGTAATAATTATTACTCTCTCCCTCTCTCTTTCTCTATTTCTCGACAGGAGAAAAGTGACTGGGTGTTGAGTACTAGAGAGAAGGGAGTAGTATATACATATACATATCTATTATAACTCAAATCCCCTCTTTTGTGTCTGTATATGTAATTCAGTGTATGTGATTCTCATGGAAGCCCTTCAGCTCATATACATATAGACTTGGTCACCACAAGTTTCCCCCCATCCAACACATAATAATATAATCATTATCATTACTACCAACCATTACTGTGAACACTTCCACTCCCCACAAGTCTGTACCCACCAGGAAGAAACGGGAGTTAGAGGAGTCGAAAGCCATCAGAGATTTTTTTTTTTGTGAGAGTTATTTGTGAAGGAAGGAAAAAGAGAGAGAGACAGAGAGAGGGCCCAAAATAGTGAGTGTGTGTGTGTTCTCTCCGAAAAATCTCTCTTCCCCCCTCTTTCTCTCTCTCTCTCTCTCTTGATTAAATGTGTGTGTAAGTATAGTAGAGCAAGTGAATGTCTGTGTTGTTGGTTATTAGCACTCTGAGGCAAATGGAGTGATGAGTGCTTTATTATTTGTGTAACGAACGTAATTGCTACTACTGTACGAGGAGGCATCCACGTGGGAGACTCACAATAAACGGCCTCTTAATATCCAAGAGACAAGTCCAAGCTAGGGAGCAGTACCATTTTGTACATAGCCCCTTCCATTTGTACCATATAGTGTCATTACTACCATCAAAATAAAAATAATATTCTCTCTCTCTCCCGTTCCTCTCCAAAGCTAAAGTGTGACAGACGAAACAGAGAGAGAGAGAAAAAATACATACGTTTTTTTTTTAAATACATACGAATACAACAACCCTTTTATTGGTACATTGTCTCCTGGTAGGGGAAAAAATAAATAACAAAATAATACCCTTTTTTTTTCTTCCTTCACTCAAAAGACATTATATGGTGGAACAGTGATTTAGAGGGGGCTCAGACACTGTGTTGGCAGTTGTACTACACACACTCCTTCTGGAATTAGACACGCAGTTCCCTGTTGTCTGTGAGGGGAGAAAGAAATAATACGGCAGTCATCATACGGTTTTTTTTTCAAGGCAAAAAAAAAAAAAAATCCGCGCAATTTATTATCATTACCCCAGAATATGTAACACTCTTTTATCGTCATTTTTTTTTCTTTGTGATTCCTCCCCCTCACCCCTCTCCATTCTATAATACTACTTCATAACATAAAGGAGTGGTGATTTAATAGGAAATTCTCTTGTGGCAAAATAAAAGGAGCCATTTAGTGGGGTGGAGTGATTAGGGACAAATCTACGTACGATTTATTCATCCAGCCGCCTTCACCAGTGCGAACGTTCTCTTGAGTGGTGGAAAGGACTTTTTTTGGGAAGAAAACTTTTTTTTTTTTGAGGGGCGGAGGAAAGTGAAAATAAAATAAAGGGGAGAGACACTTGAGGGAACCATTTCATGGCCGATGACTCTGTGTGGAATAGGCCTGAGGAAGTGTTATTGGGGCTATTAGGCCGATTAGTCTAAAACGTTTTCCGTGTGTCAAGTGCCGACGCCTTTTAATGGGTGGACGAAAAGGATTTTCATAATTGATCCACAGACGAACACCTTTTATTTGGGGACCTCCAGTTAGAGGCCGTGGTTGGGACATTAAAAAATTCCAAAAAAAAACAGAAAAGAAAAAACCGCTAGAAAAAAATCTCTAGAAAACAAGTCTAGAATTAAATAAAATGGAATGTGATTGTGCCAGAGTGGAAAAATGTGCCAAGACTCATTTGTTTGAGGAAGTGATGTGAGACGGAGTTTTCTTCTTTTTTTTTTGGTAGAAGTACGAAGTTGTGTTCGTCATTGAGAGAAAAAAAGAGTCATGGATGAGCTCTCTATGGAACATGTGAGTCCGGCGGAGGGACATTTCCCCCGTCATCCCCACCACCACCATCATCATGGGGGTGGGACGGGGAATCTTCATCATTCCTCCTCTCATCACCACCACCATCATCATTCCTCCTCAGATCGAACCACCCCAAGTCCAGCCCATGCCGTCATGACCAATGGGATCTCCTCCCCCTCCGAACTGAGTGACATGTCCTCCACAGATCTCACCCATCGGAGCGTGAGTCCCTTCTCCCCCAAGAGGGTGAGTCCCAGTCCATTAATGAATCTCCTCCGGGGTACCTGGCACTCCCATGTCTATGCCAAATCCCCCCACACCCCCACCCCTTTCCTCATCTCCAACATCCTGGGACTAGATTGGCATCCCCAGGAAAGTCACAGTGAGGTGAAGAAGAAGAAGGAGGAGGAGGAGGAGGAGGAGGAGGAGGAGGTAAAACAAGAACAGATGGAGGAGGATCCCGTGATAGATCCGGCGGCGGAGGAGGCACAAGTGGATGTGGTTGATCACAAAAGTCAAGTTATATTCCCCCTTAATAACAATAATAAAAGGAAGAGGAAGAAACCCAAGAAGGAAGAAACCATTGTCATCCCCGTCCCACCCCCACCCCC
>JAQGBT010004297.1:0-16964 GCA_034698585.1 Disparrhopalites patrizii | reverse complement strand
ATCATTCCACATAAGTGTAATGATGTGGAGGATGACAAGGGAGTAATCACGTAAATGATCACTACCTTATAATATTTAGGAGAAATTTATCCAGGGAAATTATTTCCTAAAATTGTATCGTAATTCCCAGTATTCTGAACTATCTTTTAGTTCCCTACCGCAACACGAAGGGTGAAGATATAACGCGGTCTCACGCGAATTTTTTATGGATGGTTGTTTCTATAAAAAATTGTATTTCACCAGAGATTTTCTGGGGTACCTTGATACGACCAGGAAGGCAATAAAAATTTCTCTGAATAATGTATTTTGTCTGGTATAGTAAAAATTCTTCACTATTGTGCTTCCAACTTTGGCAGATGTACCTAATCCATTATCCTATTAATGGATTACATTAATATTAATTAATATTAATGCCGTTCTTTCACACATTCTCAGGTACATACATACAAGTCCGGGTCATAGTTGGTCCTAATGGACCGAGATTATACAAGTTGTTGAAACCAATTCGAGAATGTTCACGTTGACCCACAATTTTGGAGACACTGGATAATCTCAAGGTCAAATGAGTGGCCAAGGTCATGGTCATGTTCAGGTATCAAGGCGCCAAATAATTAGTCGGTACCAATTTATACGAAAGCTGGAAGCTGAACAGACGCAAGTCTCAATAATTCCCCGTACATATTTGCAAAAAAAACAGATTTTTTATCACAAAAATAGAACAGAAGTTTTGTATTTTCTGAAATTCAAGAAAATCCAAAAAATCCAAGAAATTCAAAATCCAAGAAATTTATAATCCAAGAAATCCAAACAAAATTGTGTCAGCAGAATTATGTAATTAAAATTGAATCAGTAAATATTTTTGGCAATTTGCACCATTTACAGTTATTTCTCTCTGGCTTTTCTGCAAAATATTTTCCATCACGTTTTACTCCCTTAAAATGTTTTGACGGCAAAAGCTCCGTCGTTTATGGAGTAAATAATTTAATTTTTAATTCTTGTTAAAGGTGGAGACAATTTTTTATTCCATTTATAATCACGAGCGACTTCGTGCCTTTTAGAGTAAATGTCTCCCATCCTCATTCCATAAGAGCTTTAGCCTGTCCCCGTCCATTTCCCTCATTAAAGGTTGAGGCAGCAAGCACTGATTTAATTACGGACATCAACGTCATGTAATGTCATGTGACATGGGAAAGCCTCATTGACCAGGACACAAATCCTATATAACCGTACAAGAATTGGCAATCCCCGCAGAGACCCGAACCTTCCATTTCCACGGAATCAAAGTCATTTAACCTCCCCTGTGACGGATGACACGAATAAGCACAAATGAATGGAGAAATTTCCCAGGAAGTGGGTGAAAGTCACCTCAAATATTCATAATGAATATAAAAAAAAGCACTCCCCAATAAAAATGATTTACCAGATTGCGTTCTCCTTTTTCCATTTTCCCCCCTCGAAAAGTGTCCTACATTGCCCCAATTCTTTGAAAGGTAGAAATGGAGGATTTTTCCGAACAAAGCCAAAACTTGGTGAGGAAATAAGATGAATTATAGACTCCATTATTTCCCTTTCCTCTCAAAAATTCCTCTAAACTTCCAGGTGGGAGAAGACATGAAATTCATTTCATATGGCCAAAAGTACTTTTTAACATTTTTCTATCCTTTGTAATATTACATAGAAATTTTCGGGGAAGTAACATTTTTCTAGTTTTTTTTTTCTGAATTTCCTCCTCAGCATTTATAATATGTGTCAAGGAACAAAAGAGTACGCATTTGCTTTTCTAAGGAAACGCAATTAATATTCGTTTTTTTTCTGTGGAAAGTCACCTCTCCAATTTTTTTGGGAAGGCTGCAGGAATATCATTGAACGAGATTCATCGCTTTCCCCCAAATTTTCTCTTGAGGTGAAAGTCATGTCCCATTTTTGGAGTGACTTGCTCCTTTAAAATACTTGTGGTAGAAATCTAGAGAAAAAATCACTTTCTCCATTCATTTCTACGGGTGAAAGGAAGATATTTGTCAGGGAAAAATGTGTCCATCTACGAACATTCAAACGTCTCATTGTGCCCCGTGTCTTACTCTGGGCCTTGAAAATGTGCCCAAAATATCTCTAATAATTTTATCTCTAATAATAATAAAGACGATAATTTGTTTTCCAAAATAAAAACTAAATTTCCTTCTATATTAACAGTCAATTTGTGTAAAATTGATTTAATCCCGTCCATAAATGTTTAATGAGGAAATCACCAAAAATTAACTTATTAAAATTGTTTCACAAAATTTGCCAAAGCTTCACACTTACCAATTTTGTCGTTCTTCTTAATATAAAAGATGATTGTAGAAGATTATTGGGTGAAGAAAATATATTGTATTTGTAATGATCACTTTCCCTTAGCTTCACTTTACCCAGCACATGGCGGGCTACCGTAAGAATTTTGGTTTTTTTCTCCGTATAATTTTTGTCAGTTTTCTCACAGCCTTTTTTTCGAGTCGAAAAATAGGAATTGGCACAAAAATTCTAATTATTTTTCTGGAAACTAAAAATATGAACTTAACCAAACTCTGCCAGAATATTTATGCCCACGAATTAAGCGCAAAGAGGCGTCCTTTGGAGAAATCAATCCCGCTGTTGGAGCATTTCGGAGAGGCCCATGAAGAGAAGTGTCCCAGAAGAGGTCCAAAGCCGGTGTGAGAGCAGAGGACGGAGTGGGGCCTGCTTTTTGATGGTGAAAGCAACTTCCATTGAAATGGATAGGAAAAGCCAGGGAAAGTGCGAGTGTAAGTCGAGAGAGAGGAAGGAAGACAGACGAAGGCACAAAGACGTTCATAAATCGCCCTCTAAAGCACCAAATGCAAGGACGGAATGTGCAATAGTACCAGACATTTCCCACAACAAGCGGTAAAGGCAAGGCAAATAAAATTGGGGGAAAGTGATCTTTCCTTTTATGGAATAAAAAAACGGGAAAAGTACGGGATATTTTGTGGAAAAAGTGAATATGCTGGAGACAATTGCGGTAATAGTGGGAGGGAGCATTAAATAGTAACAAGACAACTCGGAGACTTGATAGACAGGAATTTGTGGGGGCAATTATTTATGAAGGGGGAAATGGGTGGAATGAAGATGTCATATAGGAAATGAGGAATAAATGGGAAGAAGGAATCACAGAAGATGCAAAAGTGGATGAGGGTGACAGAGAAAGTTTGGAGCAATTCTTCGGAGACGGAATAGGAGACAGATTCATGGAAGGAGAGAAGGAGGAGAAATTGATGGAAGAAAACTGATAAGGAAGATGAAATACGGGGAAAGAGCAGAAACAGAGTTTCATATACAGTCAATTCTCTCTATAACGGACCTGTTTATAATGGTTTTCGCACTAAAACGGTGTTCACAAATTCCTCGAGACCATTTTAATGCTAAACTCTTCCTCTATAACGGTTTTTTTGTTATACCGGGGAAGATCTGGATCCCCGACCTGTAGATGTCTTTTGCTATAACGGTTTTACGCCACGCCCTCACACGCTATAGCGCTATTTTTTCAAATTTCTGAATCCCCGCCATAAATTCCTTTTTTCCATAACGGTTTTTGGGCCACGCCCTCACACGCTATAACGGTTTTTCTGTAATTTTAAATCCCCCGGCGTTTAAACCGTTTTTTAACGGTTTTCCTTATACCGGTTATTCGTTATAACGGTTTTTCTGGCTGCTTTTTGCTAAACCGTTATAAAAAGAATTGACTTTATCATGTGTTTATGGCAAATATTTCTGGAGGGATACAAGGCATTAAGAGAAGTGCATGAGAGATAAAAAATGAGCAAGCGAGACAGAATGGAGAAAGAGATAAAGAAGAGTTAGATACAGGTTATAAGCAGAGATCAAACGAATTAGAAAAATCTATGCTAAACCGAGGTATGACATTCGAATCGGTATTGGAATTCAAATCGGAATTATATCCAAATTTTTCAATATTTTAATCGGAATTAGTATCCATGTTTTTGTCAGAAAAATATTTTAACTGGAATTCATAATTGCAAATACATTCGAAATTTAAATTCGTATTCAGAAGTTGACATTTGGATTCTGATACTTTATTGGTATTCAAAAATTCTTTCATTTTGTTGCTAATTCCCGTCTTCGGACAAGTTTTTTTTGGCAAAATCAAGGTATTCTAACGATGATTTTTTAAATTGGCAGGAATATACCTAATTATTTCGTCCGTAAAAGCATCGATTTTTGCAAAATCAGATTTGGGAGGTCAATCTATAATTTTGTGTATTGATTTTGAGTTTATTTTAAGCTACAAATTATACCAGATTGTATTACAAATAAATTTTTAAAAGTATTCGAAAAATAATTGAATGTGTATTCAAATGTCTGCATAATTGAATAAAATTGTATTGGAAGTATAATTTATATTTTAGATATCCGAAATTTAAATTTGTATTCAAAATTAGGAAAAGCAGGTATTTTAATTGGAACTTTAATTCATAATTTTTCGGATCTCATACCTTGGCTAAAACACGAAAATCGGCATTGTAGGGATAAAATAGAAGATATAAAGGAACAGCGAAAAATAAAATGGAAATACACCAATAAAATAAAGCTATATACGCTAAAAGCATGTAAATAAAAGCAGATCAATTTATAAAACAGAAACAATTAGGATATAAACTAAGACGCAGAAACAAGCAAAAAATATTGGAGCTAAAGTGATACAGAAGAAACAAACAAACATAAACAATAGGAGATACAGTGAATAAAAATTAAGATTGGAGATCAAGTGATAAAACAGAAATAAAAACCAGCAGGAGATAAAGTGACACAGACTTAAGCAAAAGTATAAATAGGAAATAAAGTGGTAAAACAGAAATAAGCAAAATAAAAAATACAAGATAAAGCGCTAAAACAAATAAAAAAGAAGATACATCCATAAATCAGAAATACAAAATAGGGGATGAAGTGATAAAACAGAAATACCTAAGCAAAAATACATAATAGGAGATTAAGTGATAAAACCAATATAGACCAAAATAAATAATAGAAGATTAAGTGATAAAACCAAAATAGACCAAAATAAATAATAGAAGATTAAATGATAAAACCAAAATAAATAATAGAAGATTAAGTGATAAAACCAAAATAAACCAAAATAAATAATAGAAGATTAAGTGATAAAACCAAAATGAATAATAGGAGATACCGGAAGCGATCAAATAAAAGTACGAAGTAGGAGGTAAAGCGAACTAGACATAATCGGAGAAAAAATGATAAATCACAAATATGTACAAATGTATATATCCACTCCCGGTAGTTGGTATCCTGATAAAATAGAAATAATAAATTGTTCATAAAGAGATAGCATTGAATTTAATATTAGAAGATCAAGTTACAAAATATAAGGTCGGAGATAAAGTGATAATATATTATATGCATGGTCAGAGATAAAATTACAAAATATAAATAAATACCAGAAGATAAAGTGATACACTAAAAACAACAATACAGATGATCAGAGGATTCGAAAACAGTGAGCTGCATAAATAAGATAACGTCTACATAAAAAGAGATAAGGAGCCATCACATGTCTGAAGACAATAAAAATTCTGCTAAAATACATAAAATGCAATAGTTAATAGAAAGCGATATACATAAATAAAAATTGTCAGGATACTGAAACAACCGAAATAAACGGAATAACCAAAAGAAAGTTGGCAATAAATCAAATCCGACGAATTTCCAAGGAAATTGAATGCATACTGACAAGTATACATACAAAATTGTACCAATTATTCCGCACAAAAATTTGGGCCATCCATTCCTTCAAACCGAGTCGGTTGAGTAAGTCGAAAAAGAAAGTTAGCAGGGAAGAAAGTGGGAAATTTCAAGCAGTAACTTATGTACAAGGATTAAATACAACGTAAATCCCGAGGACAGATAATAGCAAAACAGAGATAATAAAATCGACAAGCAGAAGCGTCAAGCCTGACTGCATGCAATGAAGTGTTATATTATATAATATACATATATCTATATATATCTATATGTATATACATATGCACAAAGGCGTAAAATGTAGAAGAGAATCAAGAGAGTAAAAGTTTGTCTTTGAATCTCCATGCAAATTTCCCTCCTCCTCTTCCTCTTAAATGAGAGGATTTTTGTGTCCTTGTGGTGTGAATTTATTTTTTCCATACAGAAAATACCGACAAAAAGTTTGTTTCTATAGACAGGACCAAGTAGAAAGATGGAAATGTGAGGGGAAAAAGGAAAGCAGAAGCTGTGGGTCCTTGACTAAAGCCGTTTCAAGAATAGTTAGCATAGCAATAGGAAGTGGTTTCTCCCCCTTCAAAGGAAATATCCCGCCCGTCTAATGAGTTTGTCTCCAAGAATGGCAGGAGAGACCGTTTGACAAAGAGTGCCAATGTTTTCCTTTCCACCATGAGAATCCACCCCAACTTGGCACAACTATAAATCCGGGCTCTTTTCACTCCAATTTGGTGGGACGTGAGACGGACTCAGACATGCAAAGTGGGACGGGCGGAGGATGGGAAATGTGACGAACGGAAGAGGGAAATCCGTGGATGAGTTTAACACTGCATAGCATGGCAAGTGATGATAAGGAGTACCTTATATAAACGGAAAAGGGAAGGGGACTACAGGAATAGATTGACATACGCATCTGTAACTAAATACGGAAAGGAGAAATCGGGAAGATCGAGAAATTGAGAAATTCCGTGGAGGACGCTTGGGAGCACGTGAGGTCTGTCATTGACTGGAACAGTATGCAAAAGACTTGGGAGGAAAAGAAAGCAAAAAAACAAACAGGGTGGAATTGACCAAAATAAAAGTAGCAACCGGAGAAAGCAAGATCGAAGAGAATACATCGGCTGATACCAAGCACAAATATGCAAATAGCAACATTGAAGAAGGGCAGGAGAAACTCGAAAGGAGAGAACGGAAGTGAAACAGAGAGAGAAAGCGAATTTGAAATAGAAACGTATCAACAAACGCGAATCGGAAAGAGGAAAGTATCAACAAAAGCGAAGTCGAAAAAGTATGACGAAAAGCGAAGCTGAAAGGGAAAAGTATCAAGAAAGGCGAATTTGAAAGAGAAAAGTATCAAGAAAAGCAAACTGAAAAGAGGTAAGTATCAAGAAAGGCCAATTTGAAAGAGAAAAGCAAATTTGAAAGATGAAAGTATCAAAAATAGCGATCTTGAATGTGAAAAGTACCAAGAAAAGCAAAGAAAGAGAAAGTATCATGAAAAGTAAAGAAAGAGAAAGTATCATGAAAAGCAAATTTGAAAGAGAAAGTATCATGAAAAGCAAATTTGAAAGAGAAAGTATCATGAAAAGCAAATTTGAAAGAGAAAGTATCAGGAAAAGCGAATTGGAAAGAGAAAAGTATCATTAAAAGCGAATTTGAAAGAGAAAAGTATTACCAAAAGCGAAGCTGAAAGAAAAAATTGTTACCAAAAACGAATTTGAAAGAGTAAAGTATTACCAAAAGCGAATTTGAAAGAGAAAAGTATTACCAAAAGCGAATTTGAAAGAAAAAAGTATTACCAAAAGCGAAGCTGAAAGAGAAAAGTATCAAGAATGCAAGGGAGAGAGTAGGAAAAAACAAGGCAAATGAGAATGAAAATAAAATACCATAGAAAGGACGAAATAAATAAATTACAATTAGCACGTAATATCTATATTAAATGAATTGTTAAGAAAAAGCACAGTGAAAGAGAAGGCATAATTAAAAGACGAATAGAAGAAGCATGTTGGGAGAGAAAGCATAATTAGGAGACAAATAGATACGTAGGACAAATAGGAACGTAACAGAAAAACAATAAAAAAAAGAAAGACAAAAAAATTTGACAAAAGGCTAATATGACAACAATGATATTACAAGAGACTCAAGCGAGAGACGAAAGAAAGAATAAGAGAAAGACAAAAAAAAACAAAACGAGCAAAAATAAGAGAGGGAAAGGCAAAAAGTGAAAAATACGAGATACGAGAAACACGAAAAGAGGAAATATACATAGGAGAGCGAGTAAAAGAGGGAATGACAAAAAACGGAAAAATTCCAAACCGAGTGAGAAAGCCAAAGAGGGAAGAAACACGAGCGAGAAAGGCAAAGACAGAGAAAATAGAAAAAAAAAGAGAAGAAATACAAAATGAATGCAATTTCAATTAATAGTAAATCAGAAAATAAGCATGAGAAAATGAGAAAATAAAAGACAAAGACAGAAAGAAATAGAGAAGCAGAAATGAAGAAAACAGCTAAGAGAGAAAATAGACCAATTACAGAATGGAACAAATAATAAAGCATGTGAAAATCAGAGAAATAGGGATTATCATAAACTTGCCATTATCAGTTTCCGGAGAGAAACGGAAGAAATTATGAAACAAAGAAAATTTGGAAAAAGAGATAGCAAAAACAAAAACAAACTTTACGGATATGCATTGAAAAAAGTCAAGAGCAAGATGAATCCCGAGCGACGCAATGTACAGATAGAGACTGAAGATACGCTCGTAATAATGCGGAAAAAGACAAGAAAAGAAAATAAATAATAGAAGAGAGGAATGGGAAGATAAAGCAAGTACAAAATAGGAAAAAACCCGGTTGCAATGGAAATGGAGGAACCGAAAAAAAAATTGATTTCTTGTCATTCCCAGATTTTCCCGTCTCCAAAAGGCATCTTTTTCCTCCAACAAGAATTTCCCCAGCATGCAATTGAGTCGTGCATACAGTTTTATGAGGTGCTAATTGCTTGTACACATTTCCCTCCATCGTCGTCGAGAGATTGCAGAGAGGAATGGTGGAAATTTAAATTTTTGTGAGATAGTTCCTGCCTGACTCGTGGACCAGAAGAGTTTTTTCAAATTACTTGTTTGCCCACGGCTGAACAAGTTCTTGCAAATAAAAGGGAATCCCGCATCCAATTTTCTCTTTTCCGCACAATTCTAATTTCTTTCCTTTTGCAAACTCCCATTTATTATTATGCACGTCCAAGTCTATACAAAGACCGTCGAACAAGAACCAGGAATTCATGTTCAAACGGATATTTTCCTCGTATGCCAGTAGCTACAGTTGGGTCTAACTTCTATAGATTTTAATTTGAAAAAATATAATACTAAAGGAATACTTCAGGAAGACCTAAGCTGCATCTGGAGAAGGGCTTTTTAAGATGTTTGGCCAATATCGCCCACGGATAGACTAATGTATGGGACTTTTCCTTCATTTCCTTTTATTTTGATGGACTTTGAACGAAAAATGCTGAGGGATCGGTAATGATTGCGAAACCATTTTGATTTAGTGAAAAAGTTTTTTAAATAAATTCATGGCGACGCACACAATTCGATCAATTCCATACGGTATCAATTCACAATTTGATCATCTACATTCCTTCTTGATAATTACATTGCACAGGAAAATTAAATTTGTAAATTGAGCATTTTTTTCTATTTAGTGCTTTTTGGGGGGTATTAAATTACTTTTTATATTTACAGCCAGGCTAATTCCGAAATTTTAAAAAGCATTTATTTTGGTCAAATAAAACGTTTTTGAAAGCGTTTGAATCATACATTTTTCGACGTAACTATAGCTGCGCCTTTTTTTTAAGATACATAGTACAGTCGAACCTCTCTATAACGGTTCCCCTTAAATCAGCATATTTTCCCCGTTATAAGGAAAAACCGTTACAGAGAACAGAAATTTGTATGTTAACAATTGGAGAAAGTTTTTCAGGGACGTATTTTCAGCCACCGGTATAGAGAGAGAACCGTTATAAGGGAGCACGTTATAGAGAGCTTCGACTGTATAAGATAGTAACACATACTTAATTTAACTAGGGTATTTAAGTCTTCAATTAATTATACATAATTACAAACTCAGTCTGGTAAATATACAGTGGAGTTTCTCTATAACAACACTTCTCTGTAACAACATTATTTTTCCAGCCCTTGGTACATGGAAGGTGCAAATTTAATGTTCCATATAGCAACTTTTCCCTGTAACAATATTTTTTGCTCTTCCCTTCAGAGTTGTTATATAGAGACTCCATTGTAGCATAAAAATAGAATAAACGCCTAAAACGTAAATACATAGAGTCGACTCTCTCTATAACGTTTTCCCTTAATTCAAGTTATCTTCCCCGTTATAACAAAAAATCGTTATAGAGAACAGACATTTCTATGTTAGCAATTGGCAAAACCGCAAAAGATTCAAAACCGCTATAGAAAAAGATCTTTTCAGCTTATTGTAAAAATCCCGTTATACAGTATGAACATACGGTGGAGTCTCTATACAACAACTCTGACGGGAAGGGTTAAAAATGTTGTTGCAGGGAAATGTTGTTATATAGAACATTAAATATGTACTTTACAAGTACGAAAGGCGAAAAAAATAATATTGTTCTATAGAAATGTTGTCATAAAGAGACTAGTTATAGAGAGACTCCATTGTACAGCTAACTCTCCCTATAATAGCAAGCTATAAAGCAGCAATTTTTGTCCGCTGTAGACAAAAATCGTTCTAGAGAACATTAATTTCTATGTTAAGAATCGAAGAAAGTTTTTGACGGGAGAATTTTTTGCCATCGTTTATGGGAAAAAACCGTTGAAAAGGAGCCCCTTATAGAGGCAGTCGACTGTAAATATAAATGTAATTTATAGCATATTTCTCACTACCAGAAATAATTACTGTAGAGTCTCTCCATAACAGCATGTTCTCCATAACGTCAAGAAATTTGCAGCACCTTGTGCATATAATACATATTAACTGTGTTCTCTATAACAGAATTCCTTTTATAACAGCAAAATTTTGGGTTCTTGGATGCTGCTACAGAGAGACTCCACTGTAAATAATTGTGAAAGTGAAAATCTGTGAATTATCGACTAGTTAATTTGATCCTTTTGTGCATGACGGACGAATGGCGGTGATCAATTTGTTCTTTAATGCCGAGTGGAGATGAATTTTGTACTTTCCCCTACAAAAGCCTTTGTGACACAGCCTTTATAAGCATATAAAAACATCTGTGTGTTTAGTGTCAATTGCGCCCATGCGAATTCCCAATTCCTCTCCTTTTGTAACTTTTTTGTACCTTTTTTCTGCTCAAGGCCAGCAATGACTAATTAAAGTACATTGTATAAGGAAATTATTTTTATGAATCAGCATATTATTAGTAACTTTTACGTTAATTTATGGAATTGATGGAAACTTTCGTAATTGTAAGTAACTCCATGGAAAAATCATGTACTGAAGCATTGTCTTAAATATTTCGTAGAAAGTGTGGGGAAAATAAAAGATTTATGTAACATACAAAAATGCTATGCATAGGAGCGTGTGTGTTCGGCGTCGAGAGCAAAAATCCACAAAGGTCACCCCCAATTAATTTCACCTTGTGTGACATTCCCTAATTTTAGTCTCGCTCTTCCTTTCTTTCTTTCTCTCTCTCTCTCTCTCTCTCTCTCTCTGTTTCTCACGTCTCCCATCTTATTATTCACACCTCAATTAATGGAGAAGCGTGTTCACGAGGACATAAATACGTGTTGAGGGGCAGCTCAGCGGAAGAAATCGGAGCGGATGGCTCCCGTCACTCCGCCTCGTCCTGTGTACCCTCCAATTTTCAAAGAAGGAGCCCAAACATCATCCTCAGCTCTTCTTTTGTCCATGGAAATATAATGTATATACACCTCCTGAAATGTGCTCAAAAGCCTATTTTACCAAAATATACAATGGACAACAATGAACTAATATGTATGTATTCATTTGCGAAACATTATATTATACAATCCGCATTCTCTGTAATTAGTTGAAAGCAGAAGCAAATTTATATATATATATAAATATATATGCATAATTGTTAGAGAAAAACTATTATTACAGAAAGTCCATTCTTTCTCTCCAACCTTCCCTTATAAGAAATGGTCTAAGCCTAAATGAAGATGGCTGTTTGAACTGGCCTGTTTTACCGTAAGCCCGCCATTGGGGAAAAATGTTTGCATCAACATTTGGAGAAAGTTTTTTTTCGACGGAAATATTCTGCCACAGTGGAACCCGCTATAAGAAGGTCCGCTATCGAGAGGAAATTGTTATACAATCTCTCCCTATAACGGCCTCCCTTATAAGCGTTTTCACTCTATAACAGCAGCAAAAAATGCTCCCCTCAAAAACTTTCCCCAATTGTTAGCATAGAAATTTCCATTCTGTACTGTGGAGTCTCTCTATAACAAGTCTCCTTATAACAGCTCTTCTCGATTATTTTTTTCGCCCTTCGTACATGTAAAGTACATATTTTATGTTCTATATATAACAACATTTCCCTGTAACAATATTTTTCGCCATTCCCTTCAGTGTTACAGAGAGACACCACTGTATAGCTGTATTTCGTTATAACGGGAGTTGATTTAAGGGGAATCGCTATAGAGAGAGTTGGCTGTAATCATTTATAAGGAACCGTTCATTATAAACTTAACTGCAAAACGGATCTCCCTATTGCAGCACCTTCTTTAACGGTGATGAAAAAGTCTTCTATTGTTAGAAATTTCTCCTATCGAGTGCGCAGAAATTACCTTTCTCTACGAGTTTTGCGTAATAAAGTAAATTCGCTGATGTATAAGACGCCGCTATAGCAAAAGTTGGATACTGCAAGGCCGTTATAAGGAAAGGCAAAAATTATTGGATGCTGTTAATTACATATGTCGACCTTAAATATATAACACTGTGTGTGGAGCCAATTTAATCAAAGACTTAAGCCTCTCTCCAAAAAATCCAATTTGAGTTATATTTAGCGCCATAAATTCTTCGATGCCTGTCCGCTATTGATCCATTAAAATTTGTTGCATGCAGAATTGTACAGTGGCGTCTCCATATAACGAGTCTCTTTATAACAACATTTATCTACAACAACATTTATCTGTAACAACATTATTTTTCTCGTCCTTCCTTCATTTAACCTACATATTTTTTGTCCTGTATAACAACTTTTCCCTGCAACAATATTTTTCGCCATTCCCATCAATGTTGTTGTAGAGAGACTCCACTGCGTTGCGACAAACTCTCAAATGTGTTATGACAAATCTCTAAATTCGTACTTTGAGCTTCACAGGGGGGCTAAAATACTATTTATCAACATGCATTGAGTAATTATTCCCTTTTGTACAAAAGCAACGTGGGGTAATTATGCATAAAACAAACACAGATGTGTCTATATAGGAAGCCTTTAATCGGAGATAATTACAATCTCACGCCACAGCAGTCGAGAAAAGGATGAAGGAGACAAGTGACGGGAAGACTCAATTTCCCTAATGACATTGCGGGGTAAGCATCTCTGTACTTCCCATTAAATCACATTCACTCCGTATTTTCGTGTATGTACCTTGCTTTCCTGCACCATTATAAGCACTATTATCCACTTGTCTC
The DNA here is from genome assembly GCA_034698585.1 of Disparrhopalites patrizii. Lineage (NCBI taxonomy): Eukaryota > Metazoa > Arthropoda > Collembola > Symphypleona > Sminthuridae > Disparrhopalites > Disparrhopalites patrizii. The sequence continues at coordinate 3,551 of JAQGBT010004297.1, read as the reverse complement.
ATATTACGCCCGTTTCACCCATGAAATTTGGTTGAGCGCATAGAAATTACATACGATATGCTGTTTCCTTTACGTAATTTGTACCATGGTAACAAAGTCGTCGTGAAGGATTTTAAGGGGAAGTCTGAGTAGAAAGTTGGGGGATTTTTTTTTTGTAGGCACACGAACGGGTAGGGATTACAGGAAAAAAGTGGGGGCTGACAGGGAAGGAGGCACGTGCATGAAACACGAAGTGGGTCTGCGAAGGTTATTTAAACTATATGGATCGTACGAGTTTGGGGGGAATGCATTTCTGTACCATTTTTTTTCAGGGGAGAATCCCATTAATGGACTCCTTCGGCGTCTTCCTCCAGTCACTTCATTTTTCTTTATTGGCACAATACAGCAAAAAATACCGTGGGGAAGACTAGTGAAAAGAGGGAGAGAGAGAGAGAGAGAAAGAAAGGCTGAATCACCAGGCGAAAGGGAGTGGACGAGAGAGATAAGCGACGATAGAAAAAAGAAAGATAGGCGAAGGGACGAAGAGAAAGAGAAAGGCAAAGAGTGCAGATACGATAAAGAAAGGTGAAGAAAGAAGACAGAAAAGCAAATACGTGGAGAGAGAGAAAAACGCAAAAATAAGAGAGAGAGAAAGCTGACAAAATAAGAGAAAATCGAGATACATAAAAGAAAGAGAAATCATTGTACAAATAATAGAAAAAGAGAAAGCCGAAAAAATAAGAGAAAGTAAAGGCCGAAAAAATAAAATAAAGTAATGGTCGAAAAATCTTATAGCGAGAGATAGAAAGTCGACAAAATTAAAAACGAGAGAAACAAAATCGCAAAAATAAAACAGAATATTAAAAAACAAGAACAACAAAAACGAAATAATAAGAGAGAGAGAAAGCCGAAAAAGAACGAGAGTCGAAAAAATAAGAGAAAGACGAAATATTTGAAAAAGAAAGTCGACGAAATAAGAGAAAGACGAAATATTTGAAAACGAAAGTTGAAAAAATAAGAGACAGAAAGCTAGAAACTTGACGAGAAAGTCTAAAAAAATAGGCGAGAGAGACAGCCGAAAAATCAGAGAAAGTGAAAGTAGAAAAACATGAAAGCGAGAGAGAGAGCCGAAAAAATGAAAGAGAAAGATGAAAACGTAGAAAAACATGAAAGTGAGAGAGAGCCGAAAAAATAAAAGAGAAAGCTGAAAAAGTATGCAAAATACTGTGAGAGATTGAGAAACGGAAACAGGAAGTATCAGAATAAAACAAAGAGAGAGAGAAAAAAATATGAGAGAAAAAGAGAAAGCAAATTCGATGGAGCAACAATCACTATCAGCGGGAGAGAGACAAAATCAGCGAAAAAGAAAGACCAACAGAGAAATCATTAGAGATAGAGAGACACAAAAAGAGAGCAATGTAAAAAAGCGTGAAACAGAAATTGAGAGCAAAAGTAAAATATAGAGACAAATGGCGAAAAGAAACAGAGAAAGCAAGAACAATAAAAATTTGAAGGACAACTAAGAGAGTAAAGCCAAAGACAGGAAGGGCAGAAGACAAAAAACAGACAGAGAAAGTTGTGGAAATAAAGAGCGAGAGAAAGCTGGAGAACAAAAAATAAAGAGCGAGAGAACGCTGGAGAAATAAATAGCGAGAGAAAGCTGGAGAACGAAAAACAAAGAGAAGTCCACGGAGCCACTGGAGAAATTTCATAAAACTTATGCGCATTTACATTTTCGGCACAAAGACATTCAATGGAGAATTTCGGAGTGGAGCAAACGAAGTAGGAGATGACAACAAAAGAGGGAAAGAAAAGCCACAGAAATGCTAGGAAACTGGGAAAGATGTTGGAATTCGAAGGGGGGATGGGTCCATGTCCTCATTATTTGCTTGGTTCCTCCACTGTCAACTTACACGTACTTAGCCACGTACTTTATGCGTGTGACAGGGGCGCTTCGTCGGACTTGAGAGATAATAAATAATCCCTGCGATGCCCTGGTCATGACAATATCTGGTGAAGAGAATGCCTTGGCGGCCGCCAAATGACGGGAAAATCTCATTTTTCCCCAGAAATAAAAAAAATCCTTTTTCCCCCCTTAAAATTCCCTGAGCAATGCGGGGAGCTTTACATGTCCACGAAAGCATTTGGAACGTACAGGGTCATTACGTCATTGGCCGAGACAATTTCATCTCCCCGTGCACTTTTACTCTCCCTTTCTCTCGGATGAGTTAATAGACAAATTGCACATGTCTCTATTAGCTTTCGATTTGGATTGGGAACCCCAAGAATTCTGTTGAACTGATACGCCACTTAAAATAATTCTTTCGAAAAACCAAGCAAAACTGGAGCTAAAAGATACCCCGGCGACTATTTTTGTTTACTTTTTTTTAATTTGATATTTATTTGGACGTGTCCGTCCAGCATTTGGTTCATTTAAATTCCCGCCAAAAATTACAAAAGAGCCATTGAACCAACAAGTTTTTCCGAACATATATTTATACCACGTATTTGTTGCGGAAAAATATCGTATTTGCCTCACGCCGGTTGTTAAAGGAATTTGTTCCCAGAAAACTCCTGTATTCCTGGAGAAAGCACACGCTTCCTGGAAATTTTTTTTCGAATATCAAATGTTGGAGCATAAATTCCTTTTGAAAAAGAGTCTCCAATTTGTCCCTTTCATCCTTGAATATCCCAAGGAATATCTGCTTTCTTATTTATCATGAAAAGCACGTGTGTGTGGGCATTTTTTTTTAAGAGGGACGAAAAGGTGGAAAAAGGAGTTGGTAGAGGCTCGATTCTCTCCATACATTTTTAGCAAACGTAACAAGAAAGGAAGAAAAGGATCTTTTGTGTGTGAATACCTCATGTGTAGGGGCATGTTTTTTTCGTAAATCCCTTTTTTTTTCTCGGAGATGTAATCCCAGGTTTTTTTTGTAGGTGCATTACGCATTTAGAAGTTTTTCCTGCCAGTAGAAATCCTCAGATTTTCCCTTCCCTCTTTTTTTTATACAATCAATCTTCCTTATTAGGGAGACTCCCCCGCTCTTTCTCTTTATCTTCCTCTCAATGTTGTTTTTTTTTCGTTTTGTGAGCTCTTCTTCATTTCGTCTTCTAGTTTTTGATCAGTTTCATGTTTTTCACGTGTAAATTCTATATGTATGTATATTTTTGTGGATCACTGTGAATGAATGCATATACCGTATGTTTCATGAAAAATGCAACCTGCTCCACTGCTTATAACTTCTCTACAAAAAGCCGTAGACATGAAATCACTAGATCGTTAGAATGCTAATAGGTCAAACTTTCAGAATTGATAAGTACTTTGATTCCAAATGTTTCCGTTTAAACACTGCGGGGTGTGAAACACGTGAAAAAATCACAGGTTAACGTATGGAAGTAAACAAATCAAAAATCAAATAAATCAAATAAAAACATGTGTATATCGTTAGTTATTATAAATATTTAATAAATATATTTTTATAAATATTGCATAAACAATAATATATTTTTATAAATATTTAATAAGCAATAATATATTTTTATAAATATTTAATAAGCAATAATATATTTTT
>JAQGBT010004296.1:0-16966 GCA_034698585.1 Disparrhopalites patrizii | reverse complement strand
TCTTTTTCTTCTAATTTATTTTCACTCTTCTTTTTCTTCTAATTTATTTTCACTCTTCTTTTTCTTCTAATTTATTTTCACTCTTCTTTTTCTTCTAATTTATTTATATATTTACCCTCTTTTTTTCTTTCTTTTTTTGTTTTTCTTTCTTTCTTTATTTTGTCTCTTGCTTTTTTTGTTTTTCTTTCTTTATTTTGTCTCTTGCTGTTTTTGTTTTTCTTTATTTTCTCTCTTTCTTTTTGCTGTTTTTTCTTTGTTGATGAGAGGAAATGAGAGGAAATTCTCCTCTCATTTTTCATGTTTTTCTCCTTTATCCATTTCTTTCTTGTTTCCCTTTCTCCCTTCTCTTTTATTTCCTCGTTTTCCTGTCTCTGTCGTTCTTAGTTCATTTTCCTTGACTTCATTGTCCAATTCTTTCTTCTATCTCTCTTTCCCTTACGTTTCCTCCCCTAATGTTTGTCCATTGCTGTCTTATATCTCTCCCTATCGTTTCCTTCTCTATACTTATCTTTCCAATGCCGTCTTGTCTCTCTTTTTCGTCCCTTTTTTCTCTTTCGCTCTCTCTCGTTCTTTCTCCCTCTCACTTCAAATCTTCTACATCCCTCCCTTTGTCCACTCCATTATCCCCCCTTTAATTCTCTCTGGTCATCCAAATGTCGACGACATGTGTGAACACACATACCTGTACCTACATGCCCCATACAAATACACATATTGCATACGATTTCATTCCATTTGAGGCTCTGTCATTGCTGACAATGACGATTTCCCTGCACTTCCCATTCCCCCCCCCCCTCAATCCATGCACAGCCCACATTGTGCTCTGAGAGGGTGTGTGTCAATAAAAAGAAGGAGACGTTGCTCCCCTCCTTTCATTTTCATTAATCCTTATGTATTCCTCTGTACCCATCTCTGGATGTACATATTTAGGAGTACAAAGCAAGGGAGTGATGAATGGGACAAATAGAGAATGTACAGTGAATAAAAGGGAGAGGGAGAGAAAAAAATGTCTCTTCATTCACACTGCTACCGCGACCGCTAATGCCATTAAACAGTCTTTGGCTCCTAAGTAAGTTGAACGAAAGAGAGAGAGAGAGAAAGAGAGAGAGAGAGAGAGAGAGAGAGAGAGAGAGAGAGAGAGACTTTTTTGTTTATTTAAGGAACAGTTGACAGTTGTCGCTTTTTTTGAAAGGAAGAATAGACGACGAGGAGAAACGAGAGAGAGTGAGAGAGAAAGGGAAGAGACAGAATATTGTCTCTATTTTTATGACTCTATTCAATTCCCATTTGATTACTTTTCTCCCCTCACTCATTCCCCGTCAATGTCACTTGGATACATGCGTATGTGCCAATGTCCATTTGTATGGGGTCGAGTCAATGGAATCGATACTTGGAGCTTTTCGTCCTTAAACAGATGAGATAAGAGACAAAGGGATGAGTTTATTTTTTACTTTAGTTTTTTTTTTCATTTAATAAAAAGTGACAGCGGAGAAAGGGCAGGGTCAATGTCATGGGTGGATTTGTTGGGAAGAGGAAAAGAAAGGAAAAACTGCTCTTTTCGGGGTCTTTTTTGGTAGGGAGGGACACTTTTTTTTAATCCATTAAATTACGGGAGGGATTAGATTATTTTATGGCCTTCTTGTTTTATTTTGATTAACCTGTGACAACCTTTACAGGGTCTGGATGAAGACGGGGGATGCACGTTGTTATACGTTCATGTTGTCGGGATTGAGCTTCTTTTATGTGGACACTTTCCAGTGTATTGTATTCCAGTTATTCCAGGTAGGATGTAGGAGCCTAGAAGACAGTATATGATTGGTATAGATTTGAAGGATTTAAATGCGTTTACATGGCATCTATGAGGCTTTTCCGAGATGTGATTCATGTGACTATTGCTATAGTTGAAAAATTTAACCAATTTAATTGCTTCATTGAGGTGAAAACCAACCTCGTGATAAAAATGATTTAATTACCCTGTAGCTTCAGTATTTTAAGTTTAATTTCAATTTGTTGATATACACAATTGAATATATTTCATAATGAGAATGGTTGAATTTGGGTGAATTTGGGTGAATTGAAATTGGATGAATTCAAGAAAGCCATGAATTGAAATAAAGCCGTGAATTTACGGTTTGTTTCAGATGTATTGTCCATCTTTTGAATTGTACACGATCTATAAAGCACACGAGTTAAAGAATAACTTAAATAACTTAAAGAATAACTTGCACTATAATCTGGATACAATGCATTTTATATATATCTACAATTTATGAATTTATATTTTTCACCTAATATTTTAAAATATTTAAAAATACCCGGCATTATTTGTATGGATAGATGAAATGAATGGATTTGAATTCTAAATGATTTTTTTAGTAATTTACTCACGTTCTAAATTGAAGTATTTGTATTAATTACGTATGTAACTAATAGATGAAATGAATTAAATTGCAAATTAGGTTTTAGAATTTTACTTGCCTTTTGAATGAAATTATTTGTAATATGCATTTATGTAATGGTTAAAATGAATTAAATTGCAAATTAAATGTTAGTATTTTACTTATTTCTTGAATTTAATTATTTTTATTAATAATTAGTGGATGAAATTAAGTAAATGTCAAATTGAAATTAGCTATATATATATACATGTATTATTAGGATTATATGCATTCCCCTTTTGAACTGAATTACTTGATTTGATGTACATAATTGCATATGTGGATTAAAATTGTTTTTTGGTGTATTGAATTATCAATTTGATTAAAGTTTTGTATTGAATCCAAATGTCAAAGGATTTGAACTGAATTGAATTCAAAAAATATATGGTGAATTCTCTCTGTAGCAAGTCTCTCTATAACAATATTTCTCTATAACATTATTTTTTCCGGCCTTCTAACATGTATGGTAATTACATATTAAATGATCCATATAACAACATTTCCCAGAAACAAAATTCCCCCCTTCCTTTCAATGCTGTTATAGAGAGACTCCACTGTACTGAGATCCTAAATGGAATTGTTGTCATAAATCTCATAAATGTTGTTTGCAGTTGAATTTAAAAACTTTACCAACCCCAATTAATGTCTTCTCGTCCTCTGTAAAACCGGAGGAAATACCAAGCCCTTTCCCAGCCTCCTGTCTTCCCCCATCAAGCAACACTCGGCGGGTTTGAATCACTGGACAAACATTTATTGTTACACATCACAACCACAAATATTTGTAAACAAACATCATCTTTCCCTTCTCTCTCTCACTCTCCCCACAAAAAATATGGAAGCACGTCCAGAAAAAATATTTTTCCCCATCCAATCCTGGAGTCCTCCCATAATCTCCGGCAATGTCTAAATGTAAATACTCCCTCATTTGTCCAGTTACAGATATACCCCTCTCTCCCCCCAAAGAAAAAGTGTAACAGAGGGAAACTGGAGATAAGAAGCAAAAAAAAAAAACCTGGAGAAAAATCGTGCCGTCAACAAATTATGAAGACAGGCATCTTGTTCCAGACCAAAAATACGTGGATCCCGAGACACACACATGTGCATGTTTTCTCCAGGAAGGAAAAAAATGATGATTATATTCCACAAAAGGGGAGATTCCCCCAGAAGATAAAGGATGGGGAAAAACTGGGGGTGAGTCCTGACTTTTTATCATCATCAGCCTTTTTTTCTCTCTCCTTTCCTATACAGTACACCTACTCACATGTGTACATGGACATTTATTTATTTTTAAGTCCGTTGACAAGCACGCGGAGCACGAACTGGGAATGAGCAGAGGCAACTTTGTTTTTTTTTTATCTTCTAAATGGATGGAGAAGGACATTTTTTCCGGGGGGAAGAGAAAGAGAGAGAGAGAAATTATTATAACATTTACGAGAGAAATAAACTCGTTAAATTGGAAACGCCAGGAAAGGACGGTGGTTGGCTTTTATAATAGATTTTTATGTGTGGCCACATAGCCCTTTATTTCCCTAGTTAAATGGCTCCAGGGTGGTTGTATGATCCCATCGAATGTCTTTTCTCTTTTTTATATCTTTCCCTTTGGAAATGCAAGATGGACACGGACAGGACCAAAATTTCTACATTATAAAAGCAGATGAATAGCCTATAAAAAGGAGTGCGTGAAAAAGTATGACAGAGAAATAGGGAAGAGTGGGTTATGGTCAAGGGAAGTTAAAAGGAGGGAGAGAGGGAAATGGAAGGAACATGAACAAAGCGATGGACTCGGGGAATGTGACAAGCTTGAAGACAAGAGGATATTTCTTATTTGGGAAAAATATGTGACTGGATCTAGTCTTTCGTTGTTGTTTGGGATGTTTTTTTTCTGGACTTTTTTTTTAACCCCGGAGAGGAAACCGGCCGGCCTTGTCCTCATCATCATCATTGTCACCATCATCACATCATCTTCTGGTAGTTCTTTTGCTATGAGTTTCATTTTTTTGCTTTGTCTCTCTCCCTTAGGGCTTACAATTTTTTTCGTCATTCTTCCCTACTCGGTTTTATTTCCTTGCCTCGTTCTCTCACTACCTTTTTAATTCTCGACTGTTCTTTTCTCTCTCTTTATCTACGTTTTTGTCTATTTCATTTTGTATTTTCTCTATTTTTTCTTTCCCTTTTGTCTCTCAATCTTTTCGTGTTGCCTCTGTTTCTCTCTCTCTGGTTTCATCTTTTCTCTGTTTCTCTCTCTTCTCGTTTTCTGTATTTGTCTCTCTCTTTTCCTGTTTTCGCTATTTCTCTCTCTCTCTTGTTTTCTTTATTTGTCTCTCTCTTCTTGTTTTCTTTACTTGTCTCTCTTTTCTTGTTTTCGCTATTTCGCTCTTTCTTTTTGTTTTCTTTAATTATCTCTCCCTTTTTCTGTTTTCGCTATTTGTCTCTCTTTTTTCTTGTTTTTTTAAATTCTCTCTCTCTCTTCTTGTTTTCTTTATTTGTCTCTCTTTTTTCTATTTTTATTCCTCGCTGTCTCTGTTTCTCTCTCTTTTCTATATTTTTCGATTTCTCTCTCTTCTTGTTTTCTTTTTGTGTCTCTTTTTTCTTGTTTTCTCTATTCTATATTTTTCGATTTCTCTCTCTTCTTGTTTTCTTTTTTTGTCTCTCTTTTTTTGTTTTATCTATTTGTCTCTCTTTTTTCTTGTTTTCTTTTTTTGTCTCTCTTTTCTTGTTTTATCTATTTGTCTCTCTTTTTTCTTGTTTTATCTATTTGTCTCTCTTTTTTCTTGTTTTATCTATTTGTCTCTTTTTTTCTTGTTTTCTCTGCGTCTCTCTCTTTTCTTGTTTTCTTAAATTCTCCCTCTTCTAGTTTTATTAAATTGTCTTTCTCTCCCTGTTTTCTCTATTTGTCTCTCTCTTTTCCTTGTTTTTTCTGTTTCTCTCTCTGCTTTTTATGGTTCTATTTCTTTCTCTTTTCCTTGTTTTTTCTGTTTTTCTCTCTTCTTTTTATGTTTCTATTTCTTTCTCTTTTCTTTATTTTACTGTTTCGCTCTCCCTCTTTTCTTTCTTTCTCTCTGTCTATATTATTCTTGTATATCACGATCTCTCCACGCTCTTAATTTTTGTCGTCTACTTTATTTTCTCTCTCTCTCACTTTCTTTATTTTTTTGTCTTTTTCCCCGATTACAATATCTGTCTTTTCCTCTCGCTTTAATGCCTTAAATTGTACTTGCTATACATGTACATATGAATCTAACCCAAGAGGCAAAACTTCTTGGCTAATCTTATCTGATGGAGACGTCTCCCCCTCAATTTTGTGACTTTTCGCTTGTGTCAAACCCGGTTTGTAATGTAAGGTGATTACATGACATTTTTTTATCCATTGCCTTTTCACGCCTTTGATTTTGAAAATCATGAGCATTTCAATAATATATTATTACGTCCAAAAAAATTGTAAATTTGTGAAAAGATGTGGAAATCGAATGTTAACTTAAATTCAATTTCTTCCAATGTCGAAAATGTTTTTAATTTACCTTAATTCTTCTTAAGTGAAGAAGTTATTTCTTTTCCACGGCTCGGCTTCTCAAGCTAACCAAGAATGTTGATAGGAAATGTTTTTCTAGTAGAGTCAGATTTCAATTTTCAATATTGTACCGGGTAAATCCAAATATGCGCAGCAGTGAATCACGAAAAACCTCCTTATATGTACATATGTACTTTTACAAGACACGTTGATATTTCCACTTCGAAACGTAATTCTTGAATAAACCGTTGCCATCAGTAACCCAAATACTTGGTCCATATTCCTCCAGGCAAATATTGGTAAGATTATCCCCGTATTGAGTTCCCTATTGTCACATATTACCTCCATCACCCCGATAATTCCGTGGCAGAAAATTCCATTCTAGGAAAAAAAAGAAGATATGATTGGGAGCTTACTCACATTCAATTTGCTCTGTATGGCAAAAAGGAGCTTATCTCCAGAAGGAAAGAGGAACTTGCTCACGATGTGACGATAAACCCCTCAGAAAAGGCTCGAGTTACTCACACACACTTTAATAGCTCCAAAGGTGACACTGTACTATATCCGTTATGTGTTATGTCCTTCCGTGAGCTGACATATGCCTATTGGCTATTGCATAAGTTAATCCTTATATACCTATATAAAATACATAATGTATGTGTACACGTATGTACATACGCATAGATACAATATAAAGCGGAATAAATAGACGTATTCATCTTATAATAAGCTTTCTTCCTCCTTTATGGCTCAAGGAAACTACGTTTTAACCCACAAAAAATGTACGTGTGTTATGTTCGCTTTTTCACAACAAATCATAATCAAGTTTATAGAGCACTTTTTTTTCTTTTCTTATACGTAATCCTGATCCAGTGGATTTCTTTTCAAGGCAAAACACAACAGGCTAGGGACTCGTGGCAAAAGAGGCATAGGTAATAGAGAAAGCGAGGGAATATGAGAGAAACACAGAGAGAGAGAAAGAGAAAACGAGAGAGAAAAAAAACGAGAAAGAGAGAAAAAAAGAGAAAACGAGAGAGAAAAAAAATCGAGAGAAAAAAAACGAAAAAGAAAAAACGAGAGAGAGAGAAAAAATAGGGAGAACGAGTAAGAGAGAAAACGAGAGAGAGAAAAAAAATAGAGAAAACGAGAGAGAGAAAACAATTGAGAAAACGAGAGAGAGAGAAAAACAGAGAAAACGAGAGAGAGAGAGAAAAATAGAGAAAACGAGAGAGAGAGAAAAATGGAGAAAACGAGAGTGGAAAAGATAGAGAAAACGGGAGAGAGGAGAGAGATAAAAAAGGAGAAAAAAGAGATTGAGACAATGAGAAAAAGAGAACCGAAGATGGAGAGAATGAGAGAGAGAAAGATAGTTTGAAAGAGAGAAAGAGAGACAGATAATCAGAAGGAGCAAGAGAGACAGATAAGTAGAGATAAAGTGGGAGATAAGGAGAGATTATGAGGGAGAGACAGACAGAAGAAGAGAGAAATAAAGAGAGAGAAAAGGAGAGAAAGAGAGAGAGAAAGAGAGAGAATTAGAGACAGGCAGAAAAAGAGAGTAATAAAGATAGAGAAAGGGAGAGAAAGAGAGAGAAAGGGAGAGAAAGAGAGAGAAATGGAGACAGATTGCGAGGATTTAATTTCAACTCATTCATCGTCTTCTTCCTTTTCTCTCCAACTGTCCTATTGATGATCCATGGAACGAGGAAATTATTAATTTTGCGTCCCCGTCCCCAACTCATCTCTGTCAACTGTGTCATTGCTACGTTTTCCAATTGAGCTCCTTCAATCTCCCTCCTGAGAGAAAGAGAGCGGGAGAGACAAGGTGTATTACGTCGGAGTGCGTTCAAGAGACAATAATATCTGTGTCTCTGGGGCATCATCAAGGGACATGTCCAAAGGAGGAGGCGGAGGCTGGAGGAAAAGGACACTGGAACTGTCATAATACGGATTGTGTCACACGTACATTGTACATATTGGCCCATTTCCTCCCCATAATTCATGGTCGTTGCAGTGTGCAGGGGAAATAGAGGTGATTCAGCTGTTCCAAGTCTCTCTTTCTCTCTCTCCCTCTCTCTTTCTCTCTCTCCCTCTCTTGTTCTCTCTCTCTCTCTCTGTCTCTCTCTATTAGTGTCTTGCGTCTCCTTCCCGCTCCCTCGCATCTGCTTTTCAGAGCGGAAACAATGAGGAGCTATAGCCCCGTGTGACACATGTAAGGTACAATGCCCACCTTTTGTCCTCTCTGCCTCAGTAATGCGGTGACAATATGAGACAATTTTTCCTCTTCAGGTAGTAGCATCTAATAGGAATTAGTGGATTTCTTTTGTGTGTGCGATTCTTTTTTGGAGAAAAAAAAATATTTCATGAAGATATCCAACCATATAGAGGCCTCTAAAAGAGAAAAATATGGGCAGATTGTGGAGATTACCACTGGGGGTAATTATTTCTGTATGGTGACTCTCTCTCTCTGTCTCTCCCTTTTCTTCATGGAACCTCTCTTTTGTTGTCCTCTCTCTCTCTTTCTCTCTCTCTCTCCCTTTCTCTCTCTCTACCTCTCGGAAGCACATTATTCAAGGAGTAAAGCCACGGTCTTATGTAGCTTACACACGGGGAAAAGGATCTGAAGCAATGGATTTTCAGGCCAGAGTTATTGTTATGGTTCTAGAGGAAAAAAAAGATTATAATTTTTGGAGGAGCATAAATACTCATTGTAAATCCGCCATTATACGTCCACGTTTCATGGGACAAAAATCCGGCAGTTGACAATTTTTTTTGGGGTGAAGTAAGTAAAAATTATTATTATTTCCAACGACCATACCACATTGAAAGGGAAAATGTCTTTATTGTCCTTTGTTTTCTCCAATAATGGGATTTTTTTCTCTCTTCTCTCTCGAACATGTAATTCCATTCATGACGAAAAAGATTCATTTAAGTGGGTGTGTAATGCGATTGCTGACAATAATGCCTTTGTAATAGTCACCGGGGCTGTGCAGAGGTAGAAGCTCTCCATTCCCTTCATTGTGACTTTGACCATTGACCATGATTGTTGTGTACTCGCTGGGGTAATTATCCCTGACATTGTCCATTATGAGTAGAGGTACAACAATTATTGGGGGCCATTCCCATTCTTCTTATGGGTCATAACAATTCCTGGGCTGGCAATGCTATTATTTGTATGCCATAAAGGTATTTACACATTCTTTTTTAGGTATGATCGACCCTGAACTTTGACCTGAACGAAGATATACTCATATAAGCGCCGATTTTGTCGTGATTCCCGCCGGGAATGAGTCATAAACAGACGTCTGGGAAGATGCTGCCGAAGATCATTTTGGGATTTACAAATTAACCCGTGTTTTAGTTAAAACTTTGCAACAAGATTTTTGCTTGCTTATTCATCTTAAAATAAGTTTAATTAAATTTAACCGGGAATTTTCAAAAAGTTTTCAATTCTGCAGTATTCCTTTTTAATTTTTGGAGAAGATCGCCTATATCTTAATTCACTAGCTACAGTTGAGTTTCTAATACAGTCGACTCTCTCTATAACAGTCCCCCGTATTACAGTACTCTCGTTATAACAGCAGCAAAAAATGCTCCCCTCAAAAACTTTCTCTATTTGTTAACACAGAAATGTCTGTTCTCTATAACAGTTTTTCGCTATAACAAGCGAAATTTGATGCTTTATAGGGTGCTGTTATAGCAAAAGTCGACTGTATGTATAACAAATCTCTTTAAAACAACATTTATATATAGCAACATAATTTTTTCCGCCCTTTGCACATGCAAAGTACGTATTTTATGTTCTATATAACATTTCCCAGTAACAATATTTTTTCCTTTTCCCTTCAACATTGTAATAGAGAGACTCCACTGTATCGGCTTATTGCAAGCCAACGAATAAATTTAGTGAGGTCCAATATTTTTGTTAGCATCCAATGCCTGCCTCACAAATGATTTAAAGACAAAACAATTGCATTTGGAAGGAAGCCATGACCTCTGTGAGTAATTAAAACAAAGCGCTCAGAAGCTCCAAGCTGCCTCTGCCTCGTGAAAGCAAAAAATATAAATCTGTTCTTTCAACAACTCAGCCAAACCAATTATTACCAAGGAACTAATTACTCCCGTTCAAAATAGAAAAAATCCAACGACCACACCACGCTCAAAGCGGCGGCAATGCACCATCGGCACGCTGCCTCCACAAAAGAATCTCTCTTAAGCCTCGTGAGTCAGAGTACCTTAAAATAATGATATAATTTTTCTTCTTCCTGCTCCTCCTCGGCATTCCGCCGGTCGGAGGCGATTGACAAGTGATGAAACCAGGAGCAGTTAACAAACAAAGCGTACATGTCAGCGCTTTAACCATTTTTCTAACCAACTGCATTTGTTCTTGGTTTCAAAATTACCACGTTTATATTCACAAATAATCTTGATATTTCAAATGATATCTTATTTTGAAATACTTTTTTTTAAATACGAATATTTTTCGTTTTTTTTTCGTTCCTTTTGTTGCCCCTGGAACTAAGGGGAAATGCAGTTGGTCAAATTTTGGAGGTATCAATTGTACCAAAAAATCCCTTTGTTTTACACCGAGCAACATTCCAGGATGAAAGCTCTTTTCCTTCACTCATTACATATAGTTACGGAACAAAAAGGTGGGTGCATCTAAGGGTGAAAAATTGAACTTGTACCTACATAAATGGTACCTATATAGCTCTAGAAATATTTCCCTCTCATCCAAAAAGGCCCCGTTCCCCCATAAGTTGTTGGGTTGAATGCTATAAAGCAGTCACTTGTAGTTATGAGGATGGTCAGAAAATGAAATCTTTTTTTTGCTTTGGGTATATCCTCATACCTGATGAAAAGGGGAATGATAGAGGAATGCTCCGAGAGTTGGTGGAGAGCTCATTAAAAAAAGGAACTGAAAGAATCCGTAATGTGTACACAGTACACATCTTTTGCTCTGTGGATGTGGAGGAGTGTAAAAAGAGTGAGAGAGGACAAGCACTTATTTTAGAATGCACTGTGTACTTGTTACGGTTAAAGTTCACGTTCACAATGTGTATTTTGTGGAAATGGCATCGTAATTTAGGACCCGTCATCCTGTGGCTTCCACCAGAGCTACACAACACTCCCGTTTATTCCTGCCTTTGGCCCATAAAATAAAAGAGTTGGATATCCTTTTCTCCCATACATGCATGTACATACATACATAAGTCTGTATCGGTATGTATATGCGTATACATATACATATATAAATACAAAGATACAGTTTACAGTCAAATAATACATTATGGCTCATAGTTTCTCCCTGACTGACATTTAACTAGCTCCAAACGCTCTGACTTATGCCCAGGCTTTACTGTAGATAATAGAGTAGAGACGGAAGAGGGAGAGCAAGAAGGACAGGGAGAAAGAGAGAGAGACAAAGAGAGGAAGCAATCGGATCAGAGAAAGCGAGACAGAAAAAGAGAGAAATAAACCGTGACAGAGGAAGCGAGACTGGGAAAAAAGAGACAATTCCAGCAGAGAGATAGAGACAGACACAGAAAGGGCAAGAAACACAGGGACAACAAGGTAAAAGAGAGATACCGAAGGAGGGAGCGAAAGAGAAACAGAAAACACCGAATGAGACATATAAATATAAAAGAGAGAAATCTAGACAGAAAAAGAAGAGAGCGAATAAGAGAAGGAAGCATGGAGAGAGAAATAAAAGGGAGAAATCACGATGGAGATAAAAATAACAGTGGCAGTGAAAAAGAAACAGGTAGAGAAGGAAATTAATATAATAGGGGCATAGAGAGAGAAGAAAGAAAGAGAGGGCTACATTTTAAAAAATAGAGAGAGATAAAGAAAACGAGAAAGAGAGAGAGAAAGAAAACGAGAAAGAGAGAGAGAAAGAAAACGAGAAAGAGAGAAAAATGGATAGAGAGAGAGAAAGAAAGAGAGAGAACTGGAGAGAGACAAAGAAAGAGAGAGAACTGGAGAGAGACAAAGTAAGAGGGATAAAGAAAGAGAGAGAAATGGAGGGAGATACAGAAAGAGAGACATGTAGAGGGATAAAGAAAGAGAGAGAGAAATGGAGAGGGATAAAGAGAGAGAGAAATGGAGAGGGATAAAGAAAGAGAGAGAAATGGTAATAAAAATAAGAATACAAATAGAGAGAGACAGAAACGGAGATAAAAATGATAATAAAAATAGAGAGAGACAGAAATGGAGATAAAAATGATAATAAAAATAGAGAGAGAGACGGAAATGGAGATAAAAGTGATAATACAAATAGAAAGAGACAGAAATGGAGATAAAAATAATAAAAAAATAGAAAGAGACAGAAATGGAGATAAAAATAATAAAAAAATAGAAAGAGACAGAAATGGAGATAAAAACAAAAATAGAGAGAGAGAGAAATGGAGATGAAAATAAAAAGAGAGAGAGAGAAATGGAGATGAAAATAAAAAGAGAGAGAGAGAGAAATGGAGATAAAATTAGAGAGAGAAAGGGAGAAATGGAGATAAAAATATAAAAATAGAGAGGGAAAAGTAGATAAAAATATAAATATAGAGAGGGAAATGGAGATAAAAATAACAATAAAGAGAGAGATAAACATGAGAAAAATTGAGAGATTAAAATAACACACAAAGAAAAAGGGAAAGAGAGAGAAAGAAAACAGAGAGACAGAGTGAGAAAGAGCGAAAAAGAGAAAGAACGGGAGAGAACAACAGAATGAAAAAAGAACGGAATGTAACCCCGCTGATGGTGTTTGCCTGGTCATTTACACCGAATTTTCCTTGGGGAATATCGGAGGCGGGGAAATCCTAATGACCAGACGTCACTCTCGGGATATTTCTGCAAGTGATCGGAATGACAAAGCTATTCCCCACGAGGTAATTATTAGCCCTACAGAAGAATCTGGGTTTGTCCTGATTACAGATATTAATAAATGCGAAAGTCACACTCGTTTTTAGAATTTCTTTATGTATATGTACGAAGGGGAAAATGAGGCTGACAAAAAATACATATGAAATAAATACAAAATGTGAT
Source organism: Disparrhopalites patrizii (assembly GCA_034698585.1). NCBI lineage: Eukaryota > Metazoa > Arthropoda > Collembola > Symphypleona > Sminthuridae > Disparrhopalites > Disparrhopalites patrizii. Next base: position 3,985 of record JAQGBT010004296.1, on the reverse strand, counting down.
GATAATGAAACCATCCTTTTCATTTAGAACGTATCGCTCCTGAAAATTCACATCAGTGTAATCCCTGACTATCATTTAGACATACGGAGGAATGACGTTGAAGGTATACGCTGGTGGTTACGAAAGTTTTTCGTCAATTACAAAATACCCAAGTATGTGCTGAAACAATTAATTAAACCCTGATTAAAATTAATTAGCAACCATCATCCCCTCTACATCGTACGCTTGCAAAAAAATAAATAAAAGAACGTCATAACTTCCTCGAATCAAAAAAAAATACAGTTGTTTTTTTTCTTTCATCTTCCAAGTCATTAACCCAATTTCAAAGGGAGAGGCGGGAGGGAAGAATGCCACATAATGCAATCATATTAAATAACCGTGGACAGCACGAGAAAAAAAAACACATTGAATTACGTACAAACGGAGCACTGAGGAAAAAGCATTGCCAGAGCATCCATCATCATTTTGACCCTGCACTCCTTTTTTTTTGGCCATGTTATTGTATTACCCCTTTCCTTCTCCCTCTCATATGTATAGGACCTTAGCGTGGAACATACCAAAATGTTACTTTGTTTGCGTCGCTATCCGACCTTTTTGGAAAAAAATCTTCTTCTTTCTTTCTCTCAGCATTTCAGATTCCATCATATTTCACCGTTTTTTCCTCCCCTCTCGCTCCTGCACCAGATAGATAACAATTGGATGTCTTCTGGGAAATAGTTAGGGCTTGGTCGGCTGTCTGTCAGTCGGTGGCAATTGAAGGGGGTATAGGTGCATCTGTATGTGCTTGTATACGTGTAAACAGAAGAAACATATGTAAGAGGCATCCAACAAGAGACAATGTTAAGAGCAAAAAAGAGATCATTTCCGAATAGAGCTCCTTTTCCGTTCAAGTTCAATTTCAAGCTTTCAAGTTCGAAATTATCTGGCTACAGTGGAGTCTCTATATAACAACTCTGAAGGGAAGGGCGAAAATTATTGTTATAGGGAAATGTTGTTATATGGAACATTAAATATGCACATTATATGTACGAGGAGCTGGAAAAATAATGTTGTTATAAAGAGACTTGTTATATATAGATACTCCACTGTAGTTACTTGCCCTTGACCATTTGGATTTTTTTAAAATATTCAACACTAAATAACTACTCGTCTATTTAAATTTCCAAGTTCGGAGTTCTGATAACTGAAAATGTCTATTAAAATACGGTAAGGCATTAGAATTGAATGTTTTGCTTATTTTCTTGCTTTTCTTGCTTATTGTGCTCACGAATTTACATTATCGATTAAAGTTCAATTTCCAAGTATCAATTTCCCTACCAAGTTTAATTTCAAGTCCTAAATTTGTACATAGTTAGATGCTTGTACTTGACAATTTAGATTTTTGTAAATGCACCAAAATTATAAACTCTTAGTTGATTTTAATTGTCAAATTCGGAGTTTTGATTCTTTTAACTCCGGCCGAAACCAAGTTCAATGACGAATTTGGTTCTGGCTGAAACTGAAAATGTTTATTAAAATTAATACGCGTTAAAATAATAATTGTATTATTATTTTCTTCCCTCGAATGATGTCCTAAATCATTAATCCATCGCTTTTGGTTAGCATATAATAGTGTCCTTTAACCTTAATTAAACCAACTTGAAAATTTGTAGTATTTATTTCAACTTGGCTTTTAATCCAGATCAAAATTTGTAGCATCTACAGTCGACTCTCCCTATACTGGCCCTCCCAATAAAAGCACTTACTCTATGACAGCAGTGCTGAATCCCCCCTACAGCTTTACGATGTAAAAAGCGCTCTCTATAAGAGTACTCCCTATAACAGCAGTTACTCTATAACAGCAGGGTATTTTCTTCCCTCGGTCACATTTCTCTCACTATAACATCACTTTCTTCCTATAAGAGCATTAGCGCCTAACCGCTTAAGGCAGGTATCCCTTCAACATTAACTTTTTCTCTACAACAGCACCAGAACTATATACCAGCACAATTTTATTCTTTTCTCACTAAAATGTATATATTTACGCCCAATTAAGTACATATTGTTAGAATTTGGAAAATTATCAAGTTAAGCCTGAAAATAATCTTAATTAATTATTATTAATATTTTCATAACTAAGTCTACATTTTTGCAAATCGAGCATTTTTTCTGGTGCAGATAGGGTGCTGTTATAGAGAGAGTCGACTTATTTAACTTGGTCTTTAATCCAGATAAAAATTGGGCCAAATACCGATTTAAAAATTCAATTTCAAGTTCGACCTGAAAAATAGCCAGGAATAAGGAACTGCATATCCCAAATACTAATACATTCTATAAGTGTAACTGTATAACATAAGAAAAATCTAAAAATAAAATGCAAAAAAAAAAAAACGAGGGGATCCTAACCCGTACAAGGGATTCCCTGGATGCTGGTAAAGTACAGAGATCCATCAAGAGTCCAAGGGAATCCGGGAGGCCCCGTGGAAGAAAGTGGGGAGGAAAGGGAGAAAAAAATATCTAAATGGCACATGAAAGTTCTTGCTTATACTTTGTACGCACAAGACATTAAAACCCGGGGAATGACCATAGCCGTATGGCACATACTATTGTCCCGTTAACTTCCTCTTTTCCCGGGCTTTCTCCCGACCCTCCAAAGTGCAAAAGATTTTCCCCGGCAAAAGATCCTCTGTAATTCCAATGGTATATAGAGACGGAAATCCTCGGAAAAGAGAGAGACAGAGACAAAAAAAATGGGACGGTACATATTACTTTGGGAAGGAAAAGGATGATGATGATGATGAAGAAAAAAATGGCAGTGGGCTGTACATACGCGCGTCATCTTATCATTAAGTCTCGAGTTCAATTGAGTAGCCAGGCAGGAGACTTTTCTCCCTTTTCCCCTCATTCTCATATACCAAAAGAAGGTCTGAGAAGGAGCAGTAGCAAATATATTTCTCCTTTTTTTTTGTGCACGTCTCGTAACTCCTAAGATATCATTACGGAAAGAGAGAGAGAGAGAGAGAGAGAACGAGAGACCAAGAGCATGTAAAGGGCAACAATGAGGAACTTGATAGCTAATCCTAGGCCATCCATCTTACTTATTACGGTCCATGGCATCTCTCTCTCTCTCTCTGTCCTTCTCTTGCTCCTTCCCAGACTTCTTTTTAAGCATTTTTCTATAAACATTACTAATACTATGGCTACTTTCAACATTCAAAACAGTTCTCTCCAATTTTGTCTCCAGCATTTTCTTTCTCCTTTTTAATTTCTTCTTCTTCCCTTGCTTTCTCTCTTCATTGCATGCAGCTTAGCCTCCACAATTGTTTTCATCGGTCTTTCGGATATTCTCTTACTCTGGTTTTCTTTTCTTTTCTTTCTTTTTTCCTTACTCGTGTACTTTCTTTTTTGACTTGTTCTCTTCTTCTCTTGACTTGTTCTTCTTCTCACCTTCTCCCTTGCGGTTCTTAATATTCTTCACCTGAGTTTATCAATTAGTAAATCTTTGATTTGTTTCGTTCGATTCACTAATTTGCTCTCGTTTTTCTCATTTTTTTTACCTTGCTTTCTCTCGTTTTCGCTCTTATCTATATTTTCTCTCTTTTTCCTGGTTTTCTCCTTTTTTATGTTTTTCTCTTGTTTCCTGGTTATCTCTTTTTTCCCTTGTTAAATTTCTTTTCCCAGTATTTTTCTACTTTTTCTTTGCTTTCTGTATGTTTGACTTGTATACACATGTTTTCCATTTGATCTTTTTTTTTTCTCTTTTCTATTGTTCCCCTTCCTCTCTCTTTTCTTGCTTTCTTCCTTATTACCCTTGCGTTCTCTTTTTCCTAGCTTTCTCTCATTTCCTTTACGTTCTTTCTTTTTCCCTTCCTTCTTTATTGTCTTTGATTTTCCCGTTATTTCCCTTGCTTTCTTTATTTGTATTTGATTTTCCCGTTATTTCCCTTGCTTTCTCAATTTTTGATTTTCCTGTTATTTCCCTTGCTTTCTCAATTTTTGATTTTCC
>JAQGBT010004295.1:0-16969 GCA_034698585.1 Disparrhopalites patrizii | reverse complement strand
TTTAGCTTTCTCTTTTGCCTTTATGGCTTTCTATGATGCCATTTTAGCTTTCTCTTTTGCCTTTATGGCTTTCTATGTTGCCATTTTAGCTTTCTCTTTTGCCTTTATGGCTTTCTCTTTTGCCATTATGGCTTTTTATTTTGCCTTTATGGCTTTCTATTTTGCCTTTTTAGCTTTCTCTTTTGCTTTTTAGGCTTTCTCTTTTGCCTTGGTAGCTTTCTCTTTTGCCTTTTTAGCTTTCCTTTATGCCTTTTTAGCTTTCACTTTTGGCTTTTTAGATTACGTCTTTTCCTTTTAGCTTTCGTTTTCTATTTCATCTTTCTTCGTTACATTTTATCTTTGTAGTTTTTTCTTTGCATTTTTTGAGGTTTTTAATCCCAATCATGTTCACTTATTACAGTCGGATTTCACTTTGTTAAGCATAGCTTAATTCCTCTGTTCGCATTTTCTTTCAGCGTCCTTAATTTTTATTTGCTTGTCCTTTGTTAGCTTTCTGTTCTTGCATTCACTTTTGTGTTTTCTCTATCCTGCTTTTACTTTCTCCGTTGTCTAGTCGACTTTCCGCTATTATTTTGAATCTTCATTTACTTTCTCTTCCAATTTTACATACAATACACAATTTTCTTCTACGCTCATTTTCATCAATTTCTACAAATCATTTTATTTTCTCATTACTTGTTTTCCCTACAATATTCGGCTTTCTCTCGCATGTCTCCATAGCATTCCTATTCTTCAGCAGTATTCATCCCTCATCGATGCTGTTTCCACAAATACTTCCTATCCCACAATTTTCCTCATCCACTCGCTTAATTCCCCATATTTTGTTCTCCTTCAACTTTCTTCCAGCACATTGATTCCTCCTCGTGCCTAGCTTTCTCCCGTGAATCATTTTAGGGCACAACTTGGATTTTGTGGCAAGTAGAGAGTGAGCCATATGGAAAATTAGTCGTAATAATATTATTTGGGAATAATATATGTGTAAAAGGAAGTGGTGAAGGGGGAGTTCAGGGAAGCTGTGCTAGACTCCAGAAATTGTGCGTCAATGTGTGTGTGGGAAGGAGGAGGCATTGGTCGAGGAGTAGAAGGAGGAAGAGGAGGATGAAGAGGATGAGGAGGAAAAGAGAGGGAGAGATGAGGAGGAAGAGGAAATGATAGTATAAAGTCTGTATGGAAAAGATACTGGAGTAACCTTTGAGCTTAGCTTTGTTAATCTTCTCCGAATTTCCTTTTCACCAGGAGATTAGACTTCTAATTAGATGTGAGAGTAATGGTGGGCATTAACTTTGTTTGATGAACTTCATTTGAATATGATTGCAAGTGCTTTCATATGAACTTCCGCTCTCCTTCCAAGCTTTCTCCCTCTCTCTCTCTCTTGCCCCCTCCATGGGATTCTCCTATAAAAGCTCTCTCCAGTATTTGGTTGGAAACACGTGGAGAAATTCTGGGGCTCTAACGTCCTCCTAGCCGCAAACGTGGCTTACTTCTCTTTGGAATTCTCGCTCTACCTCTCTCTCTCGTTTTCTCTCACTTTTTCTCTCTCTCGTTGTCTTTCTCCTTTTCTCTCTCTCTCTCTTTCTCTCGTTTTCTCTATCTTTTTCTACCTCCCTCTCTCGTTTTCTCTCTCTTTTACTAGGTCTTTCTCTCGCTCTTTTTTCCATCGTTTTCTCGCTGTTTTCTCACTGTCAAGTTTTGTCTCTCTTTTTTTCCGCTTTTTTCTTGCTATCTCTCGTTTTCTCTCTCTTTTTCTCGCCCTTTTTCTCTCATTCTCTTTCTCGCTCTTTTTTTCTCTCTCTCTTTCTCCCTTTTTTTCTCTCTCGTTTTCTCTTTCGTTTTTGCTCTCAGTTTCTGTCTCGTTTTCTCTCTTTTTCTCGTCCATTTACTCTCACTCTCTTTCTCGCTCTTTTTCTTCACGTTTTCTCTTTCGTTTTCTTTCTCAGTTTCTGTCTCGTTTTCTCGCCCTTTTTCTCCCTCTATTTTTCTTTTGTTTTTTCTCTCTCTATTTCTCTTTCGTTTTTTCTCTCTCTATTTCTGTTTCGTTTTTCTCTTTCATTTTTTTGTATCTCGTTTTCGTTTTTCTCTTTCTGTTTCTCTCTCTAAATCTCGTTCGTTTTTTCTCTCTCTGTTACTCTCTCCATTATTCTCGTTTTCTCTTTCCTTTTCTTCTCTCTCTGGTTTTCTCTTTATTTCTCTCTCGTTTCTTCTCTTTATTTTTCCTCTCCTGTTTTCTCTCTCATCTGTCTCTCTATATATTATCTTTCTCATTTTCTCTCTCGTTTTCTCTCTCTTTGTTTCTCTTATGTTTTCTATTTCATTTGTTCTCTTTATTGTTTCTCCTGTTTTCTCCCTCAATTTCTCTCTCGCTATTTCTCGTTCTCTCTTGGATTCCACTCCACCCTCGCAAGAGTCCAATATTTTTATTAATATTGAGAAAGAATCCTCTCTTTGGGGGGGAGGAAAGTAAAATATGGGAAGGGTTGAAATGGGAGGAAGCCGGTGAAAGTGAGCGTATATGTACGTATTACCTGGAGAGTGCGTGAGGGAGAGGAGAAAGTGCTAGGTAATTCCCAGGTTGAATTGAAATTTCGAGGGAATTTAATACCTTTTAGGTTCTATGTGGAATTTCCCTAATTTCTACGGGGAGAAGAGGATCTCGTTTCCCTTTTTAGGGTTCCTCTCTTTCTTGCTTTTTCCATGCATTTCTTACGGGATTCCAGCTTGATCCGATGGGCTTTCCCCCAACACTTTACTCTCTTTTTGTCCTCTTCCATCATTTTTGGTAATCTTTGCTGTGGGGTTTCTCCTGCGCTTTGTCCTTATCCTTGTTGATTTTTTCCTCTTTAATACGTTGGACTTTCTCCTGCTTTTCATTTGCCCAAAATTCGTTTGTGCTTTTCCCTGCGTTTTCTCTGTTGGCTTTCGGACATTCTTCTGCTTTTTTCGTGCAGACTTTTTTTATGCTTTTTACATACTTTTTTTCATACTTTTCTTCAAACATTTTATACTTTCTTCGGCGTCTCTTACTATTTTTTCTTACTCCTTTACAGCCTTTGCCATGTATTCATTTTTGGATTTATTGCTGAACGTTTTGATTTTTATTTTCATTCGTTAAAGCAACTGTGCCTCTGTTATTATGCTAAATCTCATTTTGCCCCGAGCATACCTTTGTAGAGGTTCCTGGCCTTTTATATACCGACATTTCCTCACATGTCTTTGGTATTCTGATTTTAAAATTTTCATTAGGAGACGGAGAGAGTTTTGAAATGATAATTAGAGTGCATCTTCCTTTATTACGTAAAATACCTACGTAATTGGCTAAGATTATACTTTCAATAATTAGGACGGTCAAAAGGTAGACAGTAATCCCCTGGAAAAGATATTCTGTCCTAAGATTTTTCAAGCGGGTCATTTATAAGGGTAGAAATTAGACTACATAATCCCGTATAATATAAAGCAATTCTAAATCAAATTAAAAGTATATAAGAAGAGGAAAGTCCGACGAGATCAACCGGGAGAACTTGGACCTTGTGATGTATTAAAGAGACGGATAATACTGGGAATATTTAATATTTTTTAATGTACAGCCTGTTTAATAAATAAGTACCCCTCTTTTTGTCTAATTCAAAACCAGAAGAGTGTGCAAAAAATTTTCAAGTTATTATCAAATTGTAGGCAAGAGAAAAGGTCAGGCTTCATAAGTCCCATTTTGAATGAATTAATTTCCGTGTTTGACTATATAAAAGGCAAAAGTATTATTTTCCACCAGCAGTTAAAATCGCAAAAAAAATGATTTCAATACATAATTTTATTGGGAATCTCAGAAAATAACATTCAGTCAAATCAGACAAGAATTGAATGAAAATGTTTAAAAACCTCTGATCTCTCTAAAAACTTAAATTTTTAAACTTAAAAAAAAACCACCATAACTTCCGTAATTTTGGTTTGATCGGAATAAAATTTATTTAGCTAGATTTGCAATACAATTTTGTATCAGAAACATGCATTTTTACAAATAAAATAAAAAAGCTAGATTTTTCGAAATTTTTAATTTTTTGAACTTGGGGCAGGAAAATCGTCATAACTTAGTGATTTCGTGTTTGATTTAAATCTGGTTTTCTTCCCAAGTCAGCAATAAAATTCTGCTCAGGATTCATGCTTTTTCTGCTTTGTGTGAATGGAGGAACAGAACATTTTTAATTTTGAAGGCGGAAACAAAAAATCTAGCTGGCCAAAAATCGAATTTTTAACCTTTTTTTGAAAAACAGCCATAACTTTTGTAATTTTGGCCGGGTCTGAAAACAAAATTTTTTCTGCATCCACAATAAAATTCTACATTAGATTTCTCCTATTGCCAATTTGCAGCATTACTAGATCATGGTGCTGGGGGGGCTATACTCGTTAGTTGGACCCTATACACAGTGGCAATTTTTGAATGCAAAAGACAAAAGACAAAAGTTTCAAATCTCCCGCCTTAAATCCTGCTAACAACATCCCGTTAAAATCTTCGGCAGAGACGCCGTTGGATTTCCTGGTGCTTGCGCCGCCAATAATGGCGGGCAATAATCGTAATCATAATAGGAGTCCTAATTGAACAAATAAATGGCACTCTCCCCAAAGTGTTTTTATGTCCTGGAAATCCTCCTTATGCTCATTCTCGTCCCTAACATAGTATAGCGGATGAAAGGGTTAAATATAATGGAAATAATAACATCCCAAGAATCTCTTTCATTGCTCCAGGGAGAAGGCGGCTAATAATATTTGCGGTGCAAATCAATATTGAAAATGAGTGCATCGGAACCAAAGCGGGAAAAATCAGAAGGAATAAAGAGGTGGTGAAGGAGAAAATTTGGTGTTAGTAGAAATATATATATTTCTTAGTAAAAATAGATTTTTTGTTATAGACAAATAATAAAATTTAAGAAGATTAGAGAAAAATAGATGCGCAAAACAGAGGAGGTACGAGTGAGAAGGTGGAAGAGGAGATGATGCGAAAGTTGCAGAAAGGTATAGGAAGCAGCAATAAGAAGGAAATGCAAGGGAAAAATCAACACAGAAAAGAAGAAAGTTAGAAAGAGCGAGAGATTAGGTAATCACGAGTAAAGGGGAAATGCGAGAGTGAAGGCGTGGGGAAAACTCGGAGAAACGAGGGTGAAAATCCACTTTGAGACTCTCGAACATTTGGACGGGCGGAGGAGGGGAAAGTCTCGCAAAAACAATCAGAAAGGAAGGCGTTTCTCCTGAGCCCCTCGTCCCCGCACTGATAATTGAGTTCCCCCAAAATAAAATCACTTGTAATGGGGGAGCATAACAATTTCCAAGGAACATGGCGTTTTCACTTCGGCCTTCCCACACTCTCCTTTCTCGACTTTCTCTATTTCCATCTTTATTCGTTTCTACTTCTAGCTCCGACTCCCTCTTTTCCCCTCTCGTGCTCCCAATTCCTCATTTATCCTTCCTTTACTTCCTTTTAAAGACCTTCCTTCCCTCTGTATCTATTTCTCTCTCCATTTCTTTCTCTATTTTCTCTGTATTTCTTCCTCTCTATTTCTCTCTTTTCTCTGTATTTCTTTCTCTCTATTTCTCTGTATGTCTTTCTCTCTGTTTCTCTCTTTGCCATGTATTTTTCTCTCAGTACCTATTTCTCTCTCTTTCAATTTTCTCTGTTTCTCTCTGCATTTGTCCATTTCTCCGTATTTTTCACTCACGATTTCTCTCTCTTTTCATGTTCTCTGTTTCTCTCTATTATTTTCTTTCGCTGTATTTTGCTCTCACTATTTGTACTTATCTATCCGTATTTCACACTTTTCTCTATTTTTTGTTTATTTTTCGCTTTTCTATATTTTCTCTTTATTTTTCGCTTTTCTTTATTTTTCGCTTTTTCTATTTTCTCTTTATTTCTCACTTTTCTCTATTTTTTGTTTATTTTTCGCTTTTCTATATTTTCTCTTTATTTTTCTCTCTTTCTATTTTCTCTTTCTATTTTCTGTTTATTTTTTGCTCTTTCTATTTTATGTTGATTTTTCTCTCTTTCTATTTTCTGTTTATTTTTTGCTCTTTCTATTTTATGTTGATTTTTCTCTCTTTCTATTTTCTCTGTATTTTTTGCTCTTTCGATTTTCTGTTTGTTTTTCTTTTTCTATTTTATCTTGATTTTTCTCTCTTTCTATTTTCTCTTTGTTTTTCGATCTTCCCACTTTCTCTGTTTTCTCATTATTTTTCGTTCTTTCTGTTTTCTCTTTTTCTTTCTATTTCTTATTCTATATCTCTTTCTCTGTAAGTTTTCTCATTTTCTGCATGTTTTCTATTTCTGCCTACCTATATAGTTTTAAATTTTTTATCTTTCTTTGTATTTTTTCTGTTTTGTTCTCTTTGCCTCTCCTTCTCTATGTTATTATTTATTTCTCTCTCTGTAATTCTGTTTGTCTGTACTTCTCTCTTTCTTTTTCTCTGTATTTCCGCCTATTTCTCTCTCTTCTTCCTTCTTTCTCAATTTTTTCCCTCTCCCTTGCTGTTTATTTCTCCCTCTCTGTTCTCTCTCGCTTCCGTCTCTATCCCCTCTGATCTCCCCTTCTTGCTACTGCATCTTCCCCGTGGGTCTTTACGACAACGTAACCCGCCTCTGACAGCAACAACGACGTCATCTTGTTACTACATGATCATCATCCCATTTGACTTTCCGTCTCCCACCCTCCCATTTTCTCTCTTTCTCTCTCACTTTTACTCATTCCCATTTTCTCCGATTCCCCTTCACTCTCCATACGGAAGACATTCCTAATCTAATCCCAAAAACCAAGAGGGAGAAAGAAAGAAAGAAATTCCACTCGAATGCAAGGATCGGCACGGGGAAATAATTTGTATCCTCCCGCTTTGCGGGTGTCAAACCCTCCCATTTGTGGAGTCGTAATGTCCCCCTAATATTATCATTAGCCTCCCCTTCCTAGTCCTTATATAAGAGCTAGTTCATTGCGCTCTATAGCAAATACATACGTACATATATGTATGTGCATCGTATATACACATATGTATATTGTATTCTCTAAATAGTGAAAAATGCTAAAGGGAGGATTTTTCTTTCAAAAATCAGCGCCATTATCTCCCTATTTGACTTTCGGGGGTTGTTTGGGGCGAAATGAGATGTTGCTACTGATAAACTAATTATCCAAAAAATAATTCCCGGGCTTCCTGTACCCAAGGACGCACGGCAATTTGAAGAATGCAACGTTGGAGAAAGCAAAACTTTCTCCTGAGGAAATTTTGTGGAGACATATAATTCCGCCCACAGTTGTGGGTTCAACCGGAATTGGGTCATAATCTAATAATGGGGAGTAAATTGAGTTTTTTTCTTTGGTAAAGAAAATTTGTGGGGGAAAGTCGAATGATTTTAATCATGCCGAGATTTCGCAAGTGCATTTCAGATGACGAAAAATGGATGGGAATTTTTTAGAAGCTTGGCATGTATAGGGGTGGTCCAATTTAAATTAATAATAGATGTCCCACCAAGGTAAAAGTCAACGTAAGGGAGGACCGGGAGGGGCAAAAGAGGGAAGGAGCGAGGATAAGACAAACAAGTGTGGAAACGCAACGCAGGGACGCAATCGCAGCAAATTTATTTATGGGAGACCAAATTGAAAGGGAGCCAGAGGGAGAAAATGGAAGGGAAATAGAAAAACGGGGATGACAAGACAAATGGAAACAAGAGAGAAACGCGAAGAAACAAGAGAGAGAAAACAGAAAAAAGAGAGAAAAAATAGAAAAAAGAGAGAGAAAACAGAAAAAAGAGAGAAAAAATAGAAAAAAGAGAGAGAAAACAGAAAAAAGAGAAAGAAAAAACTGAAAAAAGAGAAAAAAGAGAGAAAAAACAAAAAAGTGACGGAAAACAGAAAAACGTGAGCGAGAAAAACAGAAAAGAGAGAGAGAGAGAGAAAACAGAGAAAAAAGTGAAGGAGAAAAACAGAAAAAGTGAGAGAGAAAAACAGAAAAAGTGAGAGAGAAAAACAGAAAAAGTGAGAGAGAAAAACAGAAAAAAGTGAGAGAGAAAAACAGAAAAAAGTGAGAGAGAAAAACAGAAAAAAGTGAGAGAAAAACAGAAAAAAGTGAGAGAGAAAAACAGAAAAAAGTTAAATGAAAAAACAGAGAAAAAAGTGAGCTAGAAAAACAGAGAAAAAAGTGAGCTAGAAAAACAGTAAAAAGTTTCTACAAGAGCCCAATATGTTTTTTACCAGATTTATCCCCACTCTCTACAGGTTGACTTGGTTAGTTTTAATTTCCAAAACTTTCCCTTTCCTCCTTCCATTCTCCAGAGGAACCATTCCACCAAAAAATAATCTGGACGGTCTAAAAAAAAGGAAATGGCAAAAGATTCTGGAGAGTCAATTAGAGTGAAAGTACCCCAAAAAAAAAGAAATTTCCGTGCAAGAAAGACGGGACAAAGTGGAAAAAATACTCCCCAACCCTCCTGCATAAAAGCTTTGGGAAAGCAAAAAAAAGGGGGGGAGAAAGACCAGGTTGAAAAGGGAAAGCATATAAATAAGAGGGAAAGGAGCCGTGGGAAAAGTTTACAATGAATTGACAATTGTGGTTTTATTTTCCAGCCCTCCTGAGAACCCCAAAAAAAGTGTTTGTTTTCCCCTTTCCCTCTCCAACGTTTGTACGGGGGGAAAGTAAAAAAAAAAAGTAACATCAATGTTTATGAAGTGCCCCAACTTTCTTTGGTGAAATTATTTTTTTTTTACTCTTTCCACTCTTGTCACAAAATATTCCCTCTCCAGACAACCAACTCGAATTCTGGTTAAGTAGACACAAAATGTTGTTTGACTTGCCGTACATTTTTTTTTACCTTGTTTATATTTTCCTTCCCAAACTTTTTACTATGGACAGCTTTTTTTCTCTTGTGGCCATTCCCCTGTAAAAGGGGTTCTTCAAGAGGAATAGAGATTACGCTTTCACCTCCGCCGCTCTTCCTCTTTTAGGCTGGGAGCTGGAGAGGTCAAAATTGGCGGCGTGAAGAAAGAGACGAGTGGAAGAAGACATACGAAATATTCAAGTACAAAGAGATTGAGTGATTCAAAGGGAAAGCACGCTTTGGAGGCTCAGAACGGGATGGAAATTGAAAATTTATTGGAAAGAAAATTTAAATAGAAAATAATCGACAAACACCCGTCTGGAACTATAGCTTTGAATTGCGGGCAAGATGGTTTAAATGCAAAATAATGAACGGCGTTAAAAAACCCGAAACCAACCATATGAGATGAGAGCGACAGATAAAGGAGGAAGTACAAACAAAGGAGGAGGTCTGGCAAAAGCGGGAGAGACAAACAAAGAGCGACGACAAACGGTGAGGGAGAAAGAAGATAAAACAGAACCAAACTATAAGAAAGAAAGGTATGGATAAAGAAAGCAGACCGACAAAATAAGGGGAGAGAGATCGACAAGAAGCCAGAAGGAAAGAGTAATAGAGAATAAAACTAGGAAACAGGGGAAAAGTGTAACAAGGATAAGAGAAAGCAGAAGAAACAAATGGATAAGTAATAAAATCCGGGAGGACGAAATTAGTATTTCAAGGCAACGAAACGATGAAAACGGAAAAGGAGAAATTAGACAGAAATAATAGATTGTAAAGCCACGACAGGAGTGAGAGAGAGAAAATCGAAGGGAATTACAGAACAAGAGAGAAAAGAGAAAGGAAAAAACGAAATGTGCACACAATTGCAGGAGAGATAAAAAATTATTAAGGTAGGGAATAGACTTAAAAAGGAGAGAAATGCAGAATAAGAGAAGAGAGACAGAAAGATAAGGAGACAAGGATAGCATAGGAGGGTTGCTTAATAGAGCAAATGACAGAGGCTAGAGACAGAAGAAAGACAGAATAAGAGAAGAGAGACAGAAGAAGGAGAGAAGGAAAAAGAGAACCAAGACATAAAGAAAAACAGATAGGAACAGTATGTATACGAGCAGCGAGACAGAATAAAATGGGGATCAGAACAGAATAATACAGAGAAACAGAGCCAAATGAAGATAAGAACAGAATAATCACGGAGGGACAGAAAAAAAATGAAGACAAGAACAGAATACGAGCGGCGAGACACAAGAAAAAGAAAGATAAGAGCAGAATAAGAGGGGCAAGACAGTGAATAGGAGATTCGATTAGAGTAGAAGAGGCGAAAAAGAAAATGAAAAGAGATAAGAACAAAATAAGAGGGACAATACAGCGAATAGGAGATACGATTGGAGCAGAAGAGGCGAGAGAGACAGCGAAAAGAGATAAGAACAGAATAAGAGGGACAAGACAGCGAAAAGAGATAAGAACAGAATAAGAGGGACAAGACAGCGAAAAGAGATAAGAACAGCATGAGAGGGACAATACAGCGAAAAGAGATAAGAACAGCATAAGAGGGACAATACAGCGAAAAGAGATAAAAACAGCATAAGAGGGACAATACAGCGAATAGGAGATACGATTAGAGTAGAAGAGGCGAGAGAGACAGCAAAAAGAGATAAGAACAGAATAAGAGGAGCAATGTAAGACAGCAAAAGGGAGATACAAACAGAATAAGAAGGAAGAGAGATACAGAAATAGAGAAACGGACGAAGTGATATAAGAAAGCTAGGGAAAGGAGATAAAGACAGAGGGAGAGAGAGAGAAGATAAAGGGAGACAAAAAAGGATAGGATCAAATGAGGAAAGAGATTGAAAAGAAAGACGTAATATGGAGACACAGAAGAAGAACGGAAGAGCAAAAAATGGAAAGCTAAAGCAAGAGGGAAGAAAGCTCTACGGATAAAAAGACAAAGGAAAACAGACGGGAGAAAGGAACGGAAAGAGATAAGTCTGCGGAGAGTGAGATGGATATATCCAACTAAAATGGAGACAAGCACCAAGAAGGAAGGAAAGGGATTGGCTTTGACTCATAAAAATATAAATAAGGAAATAATGAATGTTTTAGTGGTTCAACTTTGGTGAGCATTACATGAGAGGAAGAAAGAGAGAGAGAGAGAGAGAAAGAGAGAAGAAAAGAAGGCTTTCCCCTCATTTTATTGTATTATTTCGCCTGCGTGGCGAATTTAGATAAAACCATGGATGACTTGCTACGAGACTATTGACAAGTTACTCACCCTCTCTTGCTCCCTTTTCCCTCCCTTTCCCTCTCTTCCCACGAAAGCCTTTACATAATGCAATAGTTTCTCTTACACCATTGTCATAGCATTGTGGAAAGGCAAAGTCCAAGCCGCTTTGTACTTTTGTCTCGGGGTTATTTTTTTCTGGTCCATGCACTGTAAGGAGCTCTTTGCCTGGAAGGTTCCGTCCACCGACTTTCACTTTCCTTTTCACTCTCTTTCTTTCTTTGCTCTTTCTATCCAGTTTCTCTTTTTCCATATGTATACACTTATTTGTTTTACGTCCCTGACATATTCCTCATGGAAAGGGCCGTATGTATCTCTTTGTACCTCTTGTTCTCGTGTTTTCTCCCGCGTTCCAAATTACTCTTTCCAATGCCTTTATTTTCATTTATTACTACACCTTTCACTGATTTCCCCGTGTTTGCTTTCCTTTCCCACACGATTCCTGCTGGTCTGTAGGCTGGCGCTTTTTTGTATGTTTTCCTGCTCCCGTTTTACCTGGAGGTTTCTTTAGTTTTTTTTACTTTTTTGTTGTTTCCGATGTTGATTTTATTCTTTCGTCATGTGAAAAGTTTTGTAAGTGCTTTTTTGTTTAATTCGCTTGGGATATTTACCTTTCATGGTGCTTTGTCTTTTGCCGTATCTCTGTTGAAACTTTCTTTGTCATTCGGCGCTGCTTTCTGGTAGTAAAACCACTTAATTTTATGATTTTACTTATTTATTTTTTTGTAATATTTTCATTTTCGTTTTTAATTTTTATTTAGTGACTGTTCGCTTGGATTTTTTGTTGGCGTCTCTAATTCGCCGATGTTTTCTCTTTTGTTTCTCCAATATATTTTATATGTATACGTTCTCATTTTTAACAGGCCTGTATTAATCCTGATGAAGAAACGCTGCGAATCTAATTGCTGTATTTTTAAGTAAACATTTGCCCATTTAATATGCATAACTCTCATTTGTATCTTTAATAAATCCTCCTGTGCTTTCTAATTTTTATATCTTATACTTTCTCCTGAACTTCCCGTGTTTCTCTAATAGGTACTTGATTATGTGTTAGCGTTTTTATTCCGTTTTTGATTTTATAATTATCTATCTGTCTGGCGTTCTCCTTTGTATTTATCTGACACTTTATGTTTTGTTCTCATTCGGTGCTTTCACTTTTTTATTCATGTTAAGCTTTCTCTTTTGCTTTCATCTGATACTTTCTCTTTTTCTTTTGTCTGATACTTTCTCGTTTGCTTTTATCTGGTACTTTCTTTTTTACTTTAAGCTGATAATTTCTCTTTTTCTTTTGTCTGATGCTTTCTCGCTTCCTTTCATCTGGTAATTTATCTTTTGCTTTTAGCGGATACCTTCTCTTTTTCTTTTGTCTGATACTTTCTCGTTTTATTTTGTCTGATACTGTCTATTTTTCTTTTGTCTGATACTTTCTCGTTTAATTTTATCTGATAATTTCTCTTTTGCTTTTATCTGATACTTTCTCTTTTGCTTTTATCTGATACTTTTTCATTTACTTTCATCTGATACTTTCTCTCTAGCTTTTAGCTGATACGTTCCCTTTTTCTTTTGTCTGATAATTTATCTTTAGTTTTTATTTGATACTTTCTCTTTTATGTTTATATGATACTTTTAATTTTCTTTTTATCTGATACTTTCTCTTTTGTTTTTATCTGATACCGTCTCTTTTATTTTTAGCTGCTACTTTCTCGTTTGTTTTTATATGATACTTTCTCGGCTTTGGCTAATCCGTGCTTTCTCCTTTGTAGTAGATGCTTTCTCTTGCAATTTTTTAATGCTTTCTATATTTGAATTTCTATATCTTATTCATATACCGGTAAATTTCCCTACCTGCTAATTTTTCTATCCGATCCATTGATTTTTGTATTAGCCTACTGCCAAGTCTTGTTATTATTGCTCTTACACTTTCCTCTTTTTATTTATTTTCCCCGTCAATTTGTGTGTTGTCACTTTTTCGCTAGTTTCTCGTTTGCCTTACATTTTTTCATCCTTCAGAACATTCTCACCTGGCCTCATTATTCCTCTCAGGACTTGCTTTGGAAAGCCTTTTTCGAACGGTATGCGTTAGTCCCATGCTTATGTTTTCCTCATCCCCCGTCCTGTTTTATTTACAGGCTTTCCCTTTTTCCGAGAATTTTTCATTGATTATGGCATCCCCCTGGCTTTGTCCTCTCACTCTCACTCTCTTCCTATGATCTACTCACACCAAAGGGGCGATCCTCACTCCTCTTTGTAGTCATTGGCTCTCCAAGCTAATGTATTATAAATATCCAGCTTACCAACACATCTTGTGCCAGCCAGGCTTGTGTTGTAGGTGTTCATTGTTAATACAATGGCACTTTGCAAACTTTGAAAACCGCACTTTGCATCCAGTGGGACCGAAAGGAAATGAGTGGAGGAAGGGAATTTGGGAGTTTCTGTTCAATGTTGATGGTCAGGTGAAAGTAAATGGAGTTTCGGCGTAAATATGTCATTCAGAGGCTTTATGTGCCTCAACAACTCATGCGGAGGAACGGCGTGGGAAAATTGTGGGCTCATGCATTTTACAAGGGGAAGCTTTGGAGATGTTGTATTTTATTTAGTTTGGACTTTCTCCATTTCTCTTTGATGCTCTTTCCTGGACGTTTTTTACTTTACAATTAATTGAATTACAGATGCATACTTTGTTCATTGGTTTAACGTGACCTTTTCACGTTTTCGTTGGTGCTTTCGCTGTCGATTTAATTCTATTTCATTAAATAAAAGTATTTTTGTATTTAAAGCGTTTTTTTGTTAATTTGTTAAAGAGATATTTTTGCTTATTTTTTCAAGCGTTATTTTTGTTTATTTTTAAAAGCATTATTGTTTTGCAAGCGTTATTCTTGTTTGATTTTGCAAGCGTGATTTTTGTTTAATTTTTTAAAGCGTTATTTTTGTATTTTTTTTTGCAAGCATTATTATTTTTATTTACTTCACGGTGACTTTTTGTGTGGGCTCAACTATAGAATGTGAAAGCCAGACCATTCGTTGGATATAATTTCCCTCGATTTTATCCGTGAAAATGCCAATCCGAATTTCCCTCCTTTACTTCCAGTCCAGTTGGTGGCTTTCAGGAACTTCCCCCCCCCGAAGGTTCTTTTCACCTCCGGCCAGATGAACTTTCTCCTCTGTTGCCCCTTTTACCCCCTCCTTTTTACGGGCATTTTTGTAGATTTCAGAAATGTTTTTGGGTGTTTGGACAGACTTTTGGAGAGGAAAATGCCAGGAAATTATGATCCGGTCACTTCCCCTATTAATGGGGGAATTTCCTCCATTTTTTTCCTTCGATGCGAGTGCTGTGTGTTTCCAAAATAGTTTCTCCGGGCACTTATCTGCCCTTTCATATCAATTTTTGTAGTGGGGAGGTTTTTTCCCCTCCCCGGAATTTCACTTGAGAGTTTTGTTTCCGCCACAGGGAATAAAATGGGAATGATTTTTACGCCCACATGTTTTTATGTTAGCTTTCACCACCAGTTCTTAACCTGTTTGAGGCAAGGGGAAAATTGTTTTTTTTTGGTGATGTCAGTAGAAATGTTTTTGTAGTAGGATTTTTGCTTGTGCATATGAAGTACCTTTCACTCCATCATTTTTTATAGGAAACTATTTTCTTTGGCATTTAAAAAATGTTTTGGTTAGTGTTAAAAATGGAATTTTTAATAACGTGATTAAATAATTGCATTAAAATGCTTTTTAAATTCTTATTTTTTTTATGTTTCTGCGCTTTTGATGTAAAAATATCTTATTTTAATGTAAGAATATGCGTTTAACAAATCCTCTTAATATGTTCCTTTTTTTTTGAATGGCGTTGAAGTATTTAGCTTAATGCTTTCTCTGTACTTTAATTCCCTCGCTTGTCTCTTTGATCTCGCTTTGCCCCTTTCCCAATTTTTCAGACTACCTATTCGTTTTTCCTCTTGTTTACATACGTGTACATGTAATTATGCGCAGCTACGAATTTGGACCTGCTGACACGAAAACAAGGGAGGAAATCTGTTTTTTTTTTCATACACAACTTCCCCATCATTAATCATCTGCCCTCTCTGTTTTTGAAATTGTAAAATCCAATCCCGGCTCTATACCAATATGAAAGGGTTATTCCTCCCCAAATGCAAAAAGGCCAGCAAAAAGGAAGGGACAGCGTCCTATAAAATTAACGGCGTATTTTTTATGCCAATTTCACATTCATAATGAGGTCTGAATGAAATATGAAATCTATTTTTAATTTTTGGGGGTAAATCCAAGGACCTGAAAATCCTTTTAGAGAAGGGACAATACAAACGTTTTTGGGGGAGTTTCCTTTGTTTTTAGCCTTTTAACAACTGGAAATAATTAGATTGAAGCTGACGAGGAAAGGATTCTCTTTTGCCAATTAATAGGAAACAATGTCTCTTAGCTGTCCGTTCCGCTTTTTGGTTTGTCGGAAATTAATTGGCTATTTTTGTATGTTTTTATCCTGCTTTTTCTTCCGACTTTTTCCTCTGTGAATATTTCCTTCTCAAATTTGTACTCTGAAATTCCCGTATAATTGTTTCCGTTCCAAATAAATGTTTCATTCCGAATCTCCGTTTATCTCGTTCATCTTTTTTGCAAGGGTGTTTTTTGGGGTAATTAATTAGTATCTTTTCCGTCTTCCGTTTGAAGACAATGAAAACAGAAATTCCCGGCTGTTGAGAAAAAATGCGTGGTAGGGCTGCTAATGACATGGAAAGAGTGAGAAGGAGGTCAAGCGTGAGACGGGAGAAATTGTAGATGAAATAAAAAAAATCCTCCGCTTATTATTTATAGCTTTTTTCAAATCTCTTTAGCACACACATTCCTGCCTAAATATAGCCCATAAGGACGGGAACGAAATCTTTCGGGGCACTCTTGTATTGTGTGAGACTGCTCCAGTATAAATAATGGAGAGCGTGTAATAATTATGGGGTCGGTGATGGAAAGGTGATGACGATTATATTGATATGACAATATAGTTTTTCTCTCTCTTTTTTTTCGGTAGGTTTGGGCGCTCTCCTCGTGCGAAAGAGAGCGGCTGATGTGCTGGAGAAACGCTATTTTGGGGGCGGAACTGTCAACATCGCCATTCCGTCCAGGCCTTTCCATGCCCAACGCCAGCCACTGAGTGATAGGTAAAAAATATTGGAGGATGAATATGTTTGTCGTCCTCGTTTTTTCCTTTTTTTTTGGTAGACGAATGTTTTTTTTTAACGTGCTCGCTGTTTTATTTTATTGTTTTGCCGTGCGGTCTATTTTCTTCAATTTTTTGCCATACTCTCTGTTTTCTTTTCTTTTGCTTTCTTTTTTCTTTTTTTGCCATACTCTCTGTTTTCTTTTCTTTTGCTTTCTTTTTTCTTTTTTTGCCATACTCTCTGTTT
Organism: Disparrhopalites patrizii; assembly: GCA_034698585.1. Lineage (NCBI taxonomy): Eukaryota > Metazoa > Arthropoda > Collembola > Symphypleona > Sminthuridae > Disparrhopalites > Disparrhopalites patrizii. The sequence goes on along the minus strand of JAQGBT010004295.1, from coordinate 447 downwards.
TCTTTTATTTTGCTTTTCTCTCTTTTCGTATATCTCGTATTTTTTGCTTTCCTTCACTTATTTTCATATCTTTTTTCCCTGTTCTTTCTTTTCTCATATTTTGTCTCACCTTTCTCCAATCTATTTTTATAGTTCTCTGATTTTTGTCTTATTTTTCCATTCTTGTTCTATTATTTTTGTCTTATTTTTCCATTCTTGTTCTATTATTTTTGTCTTATTTTTCCATTCTTGTTCTATTATTTTTGTATTATTTTTCCATTCTTGTTCTCTGATTTTTGTCTTATTTTTCCATTCTTGTTCTCTGATTTTTGTCTTATTTTTCCATTCTTGTTCTATTATTTTTGTATTATTTTTCCATTCTTGTTCTCTGATTTTTGTATTATTTTTCCATTCTTGTTCTCTGATTTTTGTATTATTTTTCCATTCTTGTTCTCTGATTTTTGTATT
>JAQGBT010004294.1:0-16970 GCA_034698585.1 Disparrhopalites patrizii | reverse complement strand
ACAAATTTCAAGCGAAATTTCTAAACACACAATGCTGTAGGGGAATTGCGAGACAAATTTCCAGCGAAATTTCTAAACACACAATGCTGTAGGGGAATTGCGAGACAAATTTCAAGCGAAATTTCTAAACACACAATGCTGTAGGGGAATTGCGAGACAAATTTCCAGCGAAATTTCTAAAAACACGAATTTTTAGAGGAGTTGCGAGACGCATTTGCAGGAGTATTTATAAAAATCCAAATTTTTAGAGAAATTGGTAAAAAGATGCCGCTTTAAGGGTCCGACCGGGACCAGCATTGTTTTGTTTTTCCCGCCCAATTTACAGGCATTTTCGCTGAAAAAAACAGATTTTTTGTACGTGAATTGGTGAATAAAATTTCCGGGCCAAGGAAAATTATAAACTGCACAACCCTGCATATACATAATTTATATGCGATTATATACGTAAATATACATATATGTAAACATATTATTAAATGCATATTATGTAAGTATATGTATGTAATACGTAATATTATATTGGAGTTGGCAAGGACGTACAGATAACATCATTACATTTGACGAAACAATCAGGATGAAGCCATGACTCTGGGTAAATTTATACAAAAATGAGAAAAAAAGACTCCTCTCCAGCACAAGATGGATTTAGTCAACATTGCGTTGTTCATTTATTTACTTTTTTTGTTCGTTTTTCATGCTTTCAGGCAACACGCACAGTAGCAGTAGAACCAAGTTAGCGTGCAGAGGTTTTTGATTATGATATTATTTATAATTATAATATTGAAGAATAGGGGAATCGGGTACAGCAATATAAAGCATATATGTATGTAGTCATCCATTTATATAATATATAGACAACAATAATTTTCATTTTTGTATTGTATGTATAGCCTTTTTAAACCATCTGTATTTTGACCTAATCCAAACAGGGAATCAAGTGTGATGCTTAAGCCTGAAAACACAAGACATGCTCAAACGTCAGTGTCGAGTTGAATTCTAAGAGCAAAAGTCTCACCGATACCAACAGTTTGACAATAGAACAAAATTCAGCTGATCAAAAAAGTATCTAAATTCATCTAATTACACATTTTCATAATTACATATAGTTAGCAATTTGCTTATAGTGGTATACACATATTTTTTTTGCATGCATGAACAATTATATAGTAAATATGAGAATCCGTGAAATAAATAGTAAACACATTTCTGTATTATTTCCAAACAAGCTTTGCTAAATTGTAAGAACAACACGAAACGAAGGAACCTGCCTCGGATAGGAAATTTTGAATATTTTATCCAAATCTATTCTGATACATTTTCTGACACTTCCTTCGCTCTTTGCTGTCTGGCTCTGCTCTATATGTCAAAATATAAAACGGAATCGACCAATAAATTTGCATAGCGCCAGTATCGACGTAAGTTAAACGTGTGTTATTACGTCTGATTTAGTACATAAAGTGAACGTTTATGTATTATGCATAGCGAGTGCTCTGGAGGAAACAAACCGCATATAGCTTTTCTTCTACACATTCGAACACATTTCAAGATGCTGAATTACATATATATCATTTTGTAAATAGTAAATACTACCGGCAAACGTGTATAATACGGTACTAGGTATATCTGTACTATATAAATATGTAGATATTTCAATAGCCTCACAATTTTGCTTTTGTATATGTTAATTTTTTAATACAGAATATTAGAGCGGCATATTTGTTGTGTACACAATTCAATATTTTCTTTATACTTAAATTATCTCCCAACTTCGAGCGGGATGGATAGTTAATACGGTATGGCATATAGCGTTAACTGGAGCCCAGTTCAACCCTCCCAACACTCTTACAAGGGGAGTCCATTTCGGTTGTTCGGGGAACATTGAGATTTTTATAGGTCTTTGCAGGTCTTCAGGTTTAATGATACTTATAGTGAACTTGCGGGTGTAATTACCCACGACGACATGACGAAGAGTAAGGACACAATTGAAAGGGACTTACAACAAACGTCTTTGGTAAGAATCAAAACAAATGCTTTCTTTTGTCTGAAATAATCACACAAATTGTATAATTACGGTTACAACGAGATAGTTAAGACTGCGGGATAAATATATCTATATTTGGGTTGAGATTGTAAATTCTAGAGTACATCATTCGATTTTATCTTTGTTTAAGTCTAGCTATAAGTACAAGTACCTGTGAATTCCTTTCATTTTTGCACCTTGCTATGGAATAAACGTCCACACAATTGACTTTCCGAAATTATACATACGAAACTTCGCGTATACGCAAACTCCTTTTCAATGTGTAAGCATATGTATACCCACGTAATGTGAAAATTAATTCTGTATTTAGGAAATTAATTATAATTATACGTCATTATTTTTACTGCATATAGTTGTACGTAATATTAATAATTACCTGTTTCATCAGTTTATGATTATGGCTTTGGCTTATTCTTCAAGTTCGTATTTAAGTTAAGTACTTGCAAGATTGTTTTTGGAAATATTTTGCGCACCTTTCCTCCTTGGCTAATTTTAGACTGTTTCAATTTCAAGTTTTGTAATGTACCAAGTAGAACCCAAGGATGTAGTTAAAGCTTGAATGTTTTATAGCGTAGTATTAAAAAACTACTTCAGTACCTTATTTTTAATATATAAAGACAAACGAACAATACAGCTGCTTACGAGTCGGCTTTTTTTGTATTAGACAAAATTTGTTGCACTAGCGTTTAACACATCTAAAATACTTTAGTACATTATGGTTGCAGTGGGTTATTCACGGTAAAAAGACCTCCTTACACTGCTAACTTCTACCACAACTACGCTCTTGACAAGTAAAACATTATTCAATAATAATTTGTATTTACTCAGTAATAAATCATACAATGTCGAAAACTACTGCATAGATGTGAAGAACGGTACGACTACGAACGTATTTGTAAAATCAACATTAGGAATTAGGATTTGTTCGTGTGACGAATTGACATTAGATGAACATGTCATGAACATGAATATACAGTTACAATTATAATTTTTGATTTAAGGCAGTTACGCCTATAAATTCTACATAAATCACATGCCATTTTATTTCTTGAACAATACATTTTACGTCTATGGGTGTAAGTATAAGTACGTGGCAAAATAAAAAAGTACAAAAAAAAAACATGACACCCACGTATAAAAAATAAGGAAATAAAAAAAATAATCACGTAATGACTGAACTCATATATAGTAAGTACGGTGATTGTTTGATTGTACCAACACTTATCGAGAATCCTCGAGACTAAGCTAACATTATGCGATACGTATACTTATATTTATGTATAGCTACCATTTATAACAGGCTAGTAAACACGAATCGGCAATCCGATAAAACAATTACCCCGAATACATGTATTTTAATAATTTTATGATATTAAAGCTAAAAATTGAACTAATTGCTGTAAATCCAATAATGATTTTATGATGTAGCACAATATTTCAAAATTAATTAGTGCATCTATTACCAGTTTAGCAGCATCGTTTGCATATAGGTCATGGGAAACTACCATTTGAATACAGTGAACAGGTATAGTTTACTTACAATGAAGAACTGCTGTTGACACAATTCAGTACGATTGAGCTGTACAGAAAATTATTATTTCTTTTTGTTATGTATTAGACTTTGTGTGCAGTTCAGTCGTTTTTCTTGTCTAAAATACACATTTGATGTAGTAATTAATGTTAAACAAAATTATGCCAATTTATGTATATCTGGTTCACAAAATTTTCCACTACCGTTGGCATTTATGCATATCAACGGCTCAAAAAATTAAAACTTACAATCCGAAATGCGATAAATAATGTTTAAGGTACAAGAGAATTTCGGAATAATTCCAGTCCCGTCACAGCACGAGCTGATTGACAATTTTACAATAGTAATGAAAATTACAAGTGGCAGGCCGCGTAAATTTTGGCTCTCTGAACTAATTCGTAATAATTTCAACTGAGAACTTACACCTTTCTAAAGGCAATTTCTCTGTTTGCCGTTTGTCCCTGTACGTAAAACCTGTTCTGCTATATATTTTACACCAAGGGCTCCATCATTTTTAGTATTTGTCACAGTCTTTACTTTCTCTGTAGTCTGTAAAAAAACTAGTTGAACAAAGCCCCTGTGACATCAACGTTTTTAAGTTCGAATTACCAATTGGTTTTGGCGCGAATAGATAAAAAACAAAACTAAATCCAGTTTTACGCACCACGCTGGTTGGCTGGTTTTAAAGTAAGCCAGAGCTTAGCTGCACTCTAGCTTAGCTGCTGTCTAGTAATAACATCCTAAGTTCATAACAACAAAGGCAAATTAGGATTATTGGTTTTGCGATCGAAAGTCGAAAGTTAAAATTGAACATGGCTGCCTTTACATTAACTCACAAAAGCCTGAACATTAAATGCAAAATTGCGTGTAAAAGTAGGTACATTCTAAAAATATAATTCCAATTACTAACGCAATGCAGAAACAAACAACCAAAACAAAAGATTCAAAACTGTAATATCCGGTTGCTGACGTATAATATTTTTCGAACTAATACACGAAATTCAAATTCTGAGATTATAATTTCGCAATTAATAACACAATAGCTATTAATTACTAAGGACCATTAAAACGAACGAGGCTGCACCAATGATGCTCGTGTCAAAGTGGTATTGAATCCACCCTTACGAAGCTAACAGGATTCAAAAGTACCACTTACAAATTAATTAATTAATAATTATTAAATTACGGGACATGTAACCGGTATTTCTAAATGAATTATAACTTATTCCTAATAATATATCAATATACATATACAGTAAACAATAAATAAAATACACGTGTATTTGTACGTACAACACTTAGAAATAAACTGTACAATGTATGATTACACAATGGTTTTGATCACTCACAAATTACAACATCATTGCATGTGCAAGCGTAAATAATGCTCATGAAGAAATAATTAGATTATTTAATTCCTTTTGAATCTACAACATACATTTTCCCCTACATATGCTGCCTACTATACAAATAGCACCTTTCCCCATTGCTTTAATTTCTTTCTGAACCTTAGCCTCTGCTGCCAGAATTTCACCGGATCACGCGGCTCTATATTTCTCCGTCCCCAGTTCCCACCTCTATAACCTAATCATCATACTTCTGCGGGATTAGCTTCATATTGCACACATAACATGGATTAATAATCAATTATGTATATTTTTAATTTTTATGCTTAACAACAATAATATGCCATTGCAATTCTTTAAACTAGTACGACATTCACTTCACAAAAATCGCGACTAACAATTGTAATTCTATCGAATTAACAGATTCACATATTACTGATTATTTATACATTTACAGTAAAACATGAATTATGCTGTATTTCAGTACTTAAACAAAATTACCGTAATTACAATCACAAAGGAAATTTCGTTCATGTTCTTTCACTGAACGAAAGCGCAAAGCAAACTGTTTACCGCAAGTTAAAAATCCTGAGTGTCTGAAGAGAAACATATTATGCACAACACTGAGCTTATTAATAATACTAGACGCAAAATGTGCATTATGCACGACGAGTAGTATTATACAGCATGCTTCTGAAGCAACAACGCAGGTAATTGCAATATAGGATTGATAACTGATACTCAGTTTATCAACACACAAGTATGACATCGCATGATGCAGCTTCGCTCCAGATGGTTGGAAGCCAGTTTGAGGTTGATGAACTTCAATTGTTTGTAGTGTTCTTCTTTTATTGGAATTCCTCGTCAGAACTAAGAAGCATAGTTTTCTCACTAAAATTACTTCCTTGGGGCATGCTCGTATTAACTGGGTCTCCTTGCCCAGAAGGTGCAGATTGTCCCGTAGAGGCGGATTTTGTGTTTCCTCCAGTAGAATGACCGCTACCTCCAGTTTTGGATGACTTAGATGAGTTCTTGCCACCTTTGCTTTTCTTTTTCTCTGGCGCAGATGATACGGTTGCCGTAGTTGTACCGGGAGACACAATTCCTGCATTTGCTGACGGTGCACTAGAATTTGATCCTCCCGAAGAGGCGAGTGATCCTTCTCCATGGTTGTGACCTGTTGCAGATGTCGTGCCAGTAACTCCGTTGGATGTAGATGCCGTTTTCCCGTTCGAAGGTTTATGTTGGCTTCCGCCCTCTCGGTCAAATCCTTCTTCTCTGGGACTTCTCGCTGAATCACCGGCTGTAAAGTGAAAGGTTATTAAAATCGGAAGGACACTAATATACTATATATAGGTTGGGAATCACAAATTCACTACAGGGAAGTAGCCACGAACATTACTTGAAGGAAGTCGAAAGGATATTGAAAATGTTATTGCAATTTGAAAGAGGAGCTGATCGACAACCGCAAGAGCCCATAGCTTATTAAGTAATTAGTTTGTACGTACAGAATAGCAGGAATGGGAGTAACGAATTCTTTAACAACTAAAAACGACCAAGTGTATGTAAAGTAAATTAGCTACGCATATACTTTTAAGGTTTCAAGTGTATGCAGTCTTTAGTCGATGTATTTATGTGCAATACTTGCAAATACAGACGCACTGATTCTACGTTTATAATTTTATGCAAGCACTACCAGGGTCGTATGATCTATTTTCAATGTTGCAATACAAGCAATTAATTATGAGGTAAACTGGTTTTCGTTTTGTCAATAAGCAATACGTGTTTCTGAGTATATAGTTAATAGTTTAATAGTATAAACGTTAGCAATAGAAAATATAACATTCATTATTATGCATGCAAACCGTTTCATTCCCAGGATATTTTCAGAAGGAGTGTAAGCGCCAGTAATCAGACAAACAACTCAAACATGAAATAATTACGAATTTCAATTGGCTTTTAGGCTTTTACAGAGTAAAGCAGAAAGTCATTACGGGGTATTAATGAAGATGAACGGAAGTATTAGTGCCAAGTTTATTGCCAGAACCAGTAAGACGCAAAATATTACAAGAAAATTAATAAAAGCAAAAGCAACACTACCAATACAAATTCTACGTCTACACGTATGCTTTATTTATTCCAGCACAGGCTTGGAGTTGTTTCTTGAATAAACAAACATTTTTAAATACGTTAAATAGAATGTAAGTAGATCTAGATACATGATAAGCAAGTATACTACAGGAAACGCTATAAGCAAATAAGCACTAAACATGCAAAGACGAATTAATAAAAAACACCAAAGACTACATATTACTCGGATAAACTAAGAATAGTTGCCTTTGGTTTTATTACAATTACAGGTGTTGCTTAAACAGTTCATAGAAGGTTCAAATTAATTTTTCAAAAGGAATAATTGGAAATCATAGTATTTGAAAATCAGGTTTACCCGAGGAGTATTGAGTATACTGCTGGTATTGAGGATGAAAGTTATGAATTGCATCCGTCATTATATCCCGTGGGTTCATTGTTTCCTGAAAAACAATCGAACAAGAATGAATTCAATAAGTGACAAGTGATCACGAGTGTACGTAAATATTATGTACATATTAGATGGCTTATACTTAATTATATCTACTTAAAGCTCATACGCAATTATCTATCTCATATCACTGTCTCCTTATCACAAATATCGCAAATACATTTTTAATACATAAAACTTCCGAAAGTTTTATGTAATGAAAATACAGTCACGATTATTATCATGAAACTCATTTTCTCAGAGATTTATACAAAATTCAATGGATCACTCACCTTCAAGCTACTTGAAATACTCTGCATTGTTACTGAACGTCCAGGAACATCCCCAGTGCAATTTCCAGAGTATACCTAGTTAAACATAAAATGAGCAAAACATATCCGATTAGTGCTGGTCTTCAAGTATTGGTTAGCTGGGAAATAGTACTTTTTAAACAGCACTGCAAAATTGGCACACGCTACGACTAGAAACCTTTCCAATGTAAACAACTGATTCAATCTTCAATCACTCTATAAATTGATGGATTGCAAGTGCACAACTCCGAAACAGCGTATTTGGTGTGCTAATTTGCACGCATTATTAGAATGAAAACTCACATGAACTGGAAATGCGTATTTCAGCGCGATAGCTGCAAAGAACATTTCGATGCAGATGAAAAAGTTCTGATAGCCTGCAGCAATAGTTCCGTTAGGCAAGGGCACACCGTTGACATAAAGAGGTCCAATGACTTCTGCCTTTTCCAGAATCGCTAGCAGAACACCTAATCTCCAACATTTTCAACCATTATATGAATTCCATAATGTGTCACATAAGTCATCCGGTGAATTTGTTTTTGCTTACCTTGCCAAAAAGACAAGAAAATTACAGCCTTAATCGTAGAGAATTTCAGAACCGGGTCGAATGGCGTCAGAAGATCTTTGGTGGCGAAATAGAAAAGGAACAATCCATAAAGCGCCAAACTCACCGAAACATTGTATATCATCGTGATGTAAAGGTATCCGCTGTTTGGACTGTAATGGGAAAATGAAAAGACAAATACCGATATAGCTATATATAATAAAGAATATACCTATGTATAGCTACAACTACATATACATCCATAATCATACGCATGCAGAGGAAGAAATACAAACACGTTTTAGCGAACGCTCTCAAGCAAAATTGAATGAATTACCTCCAATCTCCATCGCGAAAATGTCCCATTGACTGAAGAATGATGGTCATAAAAGCCATAACAGGTTTAACTAAGCAGAACTGAAGAGTTGCTTGCTTGCAAAATCGAAGAAACCCAATAGTGTATGTCCGACCCGACAAGCAGCATGTGCAGTACAGGAAACTAGACCTGTATAAACGAACAAAAATTTAAATGTGAATGATTAATTAAAAGTATTAAAACTAAACACTGAGACGGCACCTCATTAACATTTACAACAATATACATGTGTACGAAAACGACTGGGTCTGCAAATTACTTGATAGGTTTCCCACGAATTTCCGACATTATAGAACCTTCTCCGCCCAGGTACTCATAGCAAAGCGAGAGAAAATTATAGATGACAAAAGCCTCATAGCAATCTCGCGCTGTGTCCAAGTAAATGTAGAAATTCTCGCTGTTGAAGAACAATAGACTGAGCCAAGAGTCAAACGCATATATCGGAACTATAAATAGTATTCGAACTATCCATCGCTGTTCTGCCGGGTGGGTGTACCAGCGTAGATGCTGGTATATTTGATGACACGTAATAAATAATGCAGCCCAAACAAAAGCCCCAGCCACTCCTTGTACTAGTGTCGAGTGTAGAAATAGTTTGTTATCTGTCAATCCCGTTGGATGCATAGTCGGACCTATTTTCGTATTACAACCAAAACATATTTTTAATTTGTATTCGGGACTACATTACACTGTCTTCGCATTCCAACTCCTTGACTTTCTTCGTTTATTTCGTGGATTTACAAGAGGAAGAAGCATGCACCCCAAAATAGTGTTTTCGTTGTAGCTCGTATTTACGAGGGTATTCATGAATTTACATTTAGCGGACGAATAACGGCATAAGCCGTAACATAACGGACAACAAATTTATACGTAAGGACAAATATAAAATAATAATAAAAACGAAAACAAAACTCAATTCTTCAAGCTCGTTATCATGGCCTAGTTTTAATCATCTAGCTACAATTCTATACTATACGTAATAGCTATAATAGGTAGTTAGTAAAAATTATTTAATAATTAATTTTACGTACTCGGTGTTGCGTCATTAGTTGCCACACCAGACACATTTTGACTCATCGCATTCGTCTGCACTAAGCTGCTCGCAGTGTTGTTCATCCTGCATCTGCAGATTCCTTTACGTCAACAGAAGTCCAACCAAATATATGTAAATCTGGGACTGGAGGAGAAGAGCCCCACTCTAGGATTTATTGCACTCCGTTAGTGCACATAAACTTCATTCAAGCAACAACAAACAACTGTACGAAGTTGGATATATTTCCACTGTTCGGGATCTTCCGTTTGCTCTCCACCTGACAGGTTGTCGCAAGACTTTTTACTTGACGCTGAAGTCATAGGGATAATGTGAGTAGCAGGATAAACGAAGATGTACCTTGTTCAGCTAAGTCTCGAGCAGCACGGGTTGGCAATCACAATTGACCTTGTTGCATGTGTCGGCATTCATGCTACAAAAAAACAAAATGTTTGTTTATAAATCTGGTTCCGGCACTTTTGAGTAATACCTAACAAGAACGTTTGATTTCCTACTACACCATTCACAATCTATGTCTGAAGAACTTGAATTTTCATATTCAAAACCAATTCGATCAGGAGATCATGAAAGCATTTCAGTAAGAAGCTTTTTATACCAATTCAACCATCCTAAGAAAAAAGAAACAGTTGGGCTGAATTTACAGCTGATGTCCGATCTCAGATAAGACAACAGCTGCTGTCTAATCTAGAATCTCTGGTTCTCCACACTTATTTATACGTATATGTATATAATATAATGCAAAATGTATAGATAGGTACAAGTTGTATATATCCACCCAATTTCTCTAAAGAATAGCTGTAATAATAAAAGTCAGCTCAGTGTCAGGCAGTACTCACTGGAACCTACATAGACACCCCAAACTGTACCAACCATAATTATAGCTATAAAGTTTAATTCGCAACAATAAAAGTTGAAGTCATTATATAGTCATTACCACTACTTTCAAAGAATACATCATGCTAATTAAAGTCTGATTCATCAAACTATACTTTAATGTCAAGGTCAAGGGCTTTTAATGAAACATATAGCCGACAAAGTTAGCTAGAATTTGACTACTCCTTAACCAACATAATTATTCCACAAATTTCGGTCTTCGAATCCCACAAGTACAAGAAAAATCTCAAATTATGTGTAGTGAATTTTTAAATTTTTATAAAAATCTTAAAAATAAACTCAACAAAATCGGCTAAAAGCCATCACAATTCGAATGGCCCATCGTTGAAAATATAATAAAACCGTCCAACCAAACAAAGTCACGTATGCTTGAAAATTTGCTACAGGCACCTTTGACATTAAAGCGAAAGACGAAATCTGTTCCACTTTTGGGCTTAATGGGTCACCAAAAAAATCCAAAATCGGGAGCTTCAAACGTGAATTGTCCATGAATGGTACGGATTAATTTCACGTTCACTTTGAACAAACATCAAGAATCAACCCCGTTTAACACAGCTTATATATACATGTTAATAGGGTTAATATATAGTGACTATACTGACTATAGTGGAACCAAAGTGTAATAATTACACATAGTATAGTGGTATAACTCATCCAGAAATTACAAAGACAAAAAATGGCAAAAAACAACCTAAAATACACATCACAGTTTTACACAAATTTAAATGAGATCAATTTCCTTTCAGTTTCTAAAAAAAAAAATCACAACTATGTGATATGGATTACTTTTTACGTGTATATAAAAACAAAATCCTGAATATAACCATAATAGTTATTGAAAATGATATTTTTTATACAAAGAAATGTGAAAAAATTGCACACTTACCATTTACCATTCTCTTCACTCCCACGCAAAACAATGACAAGTGATGTGGAGAGGAGGTTTTAGACCAAAAAAATAATAATTAAAAATAAAACAACACAAAGAAAAGTTATAATTTCTTTCCCTTTTACAAATATATATAATTGAAAACGAAAAAAAAGAAGGTGAGTTAATAGATGGAAGATGAAATGAAAGGATTCGAGTGAGTCAGATCTCTCCCATCCTTCAATTCTTCTTCTTCTTCCTGTTTCAAGTGAATAAAATTCAATGAAATAAAAACCGTAATATGGTAGAGAAATACACTTTTGGCAAAAAAAAAAAAACTAAATTGTATAAATGTCCATATGAAAAAAAAGAAGAGGAGGCAAAGAGGAAGTGTGTAGTTCAGTCCTGAGCAGAAGAAAGACATATGGAGATATATAGACATAAAAAATTTCTTCTGCCTCTTCCAAAGGACGCTGAGTGGCGTTGGGACTCCCTTTTAAAATCCGTGGATTAGAATTCGTAACAGATGGAACATTTAAATTTCCCTCCAAAAAATTCCCCAATTCACATTTTTGCACTAAAATAATAGAGTGCAAAAAATTTTGCAAACATTTTTGGACTCCCTCACCCTGAAAAAAATCATTCCGATTACGAACGTGCCCTCCGTTTTTACCACCCAAAATAATCTGATCTCCATTACACATTTTTAAAAAAGTGCAAAACCCTCCTATGTCCTCTTTTTTTAAATATAGGAAACCACCATTTTAAGCTGTTTATTTGAGAGGAAATTCTGGTTGGGAGGAGTTTCACCCATTTCACAAATTTAAATTCATATTGTTTTACAATTCGAAAAGTTTTAAGCATAATTAAAGGCATAAAAATGGCTAAGGCGACCCAAAGCAGAGGTATGCAATTAATTAACTATACTTAAGTAATAATAATTACAATTTTAATTAGTATAGTTAAATACTTGTAATTATTGCTTAATTTTAATAAAGTAAATTAGTAATTGTAATTATTACTTACATCTGCCGGCATTTCAATTAAGTAATTTCAATTGAAGAAAGGAAGGTAAAAAGTAATTACTATTAAATAAAAATGAAATAAAAAAGACAAATTGACATTAAACAAAAAAAACAAAATACTATAAAACTAGCCGGCCCATACCGCCTACGGCGGTAGCCGCGTGAAATTTTATTTATTATCGCCAATCGCCACTATCCTTACTTACGCTTCGAGACCTAATGGTGATGTTAATCATTTAATTTAAGTTTATCATTTAACTATTAATAATGGTGATATTGATGGATAAACGACTATACTTACTACAGCTACGACCTTTCGAGCTCAGTAAAGCGTATAATGGTATTAATTTATCGTGTATTGATGGGTATTGAGCGCGCAAGGCCGCAGCGTCGCGAAGGTCGCGAAGCGTCCCGAAGCGTGACACGGGTTTTATCCTGTAGTAAGGATAATATAGACAAATTGAGAGCGAATTTTTTTCTCCATGCATGCAGAAGCCCAGCTAGGACAGATTGAGCTAAATTCCGCATTAATTGCGCTTCACCCTCTGAAACTGAGAACACGCCGGAAAATATGCTATATTAAACGCCGTTTAGCTGCTGCATTTCCAACGATGGAAAATGAGTGTAAATTCCGGTGTGTAAAATTCGCGTTAACGTTGCGTGGGTTTTGCGCTATGAAATACGTGAAATTTATGCGCATATTTTGTGCCACTCCCCTAACGCATGCGCATAAACAGACCCATTTCCTGCGTCAAATTTGCATATCTGCGCGAGCGGACAAAACAGAGGCTTTTAAAGCGCAAACTGATTCCGCCGATTGAGCATTTTTAGCGAATCGCTAAGACATGTAAAGCATTCATATTCATTTATTAGCGCTTTTTTTATCCCTTTCCTTTCCTCGTACTGCGAATTGGACAGATTCCGGAAGACCGATGAATTGGCTTCGGTATTCTTGATATTGACCTAACCCTCCTTCCACCAGCAATTTGAAATGGTTTGAGTTGGATGTAACTGTTGTTGAGATATGAGAAAGTCACAAAAATACTGTTTTAAAGTGGTTTTTCTCCTTGAAAGCTACGAGAAACAAATGATGTACAAGAAAAAACTGTCTGCAATATAAGAAATGGTTTACAAATATAACAGAGAATGCAATACACGACATATTTTTCGTACGAATTTATAAAAATAGAATTTACTGAAACAAAAGGCGTGTCTCATTGTGTATAAGGAAAAGTAGGTATGTTTGACTGGAGATGAATAAGTTAACGATGAGGTTTATCCCTCTGAAGGTCTGACATTGTGTATAGGCATATAATACAAATATTACAGGGTGCCGTCGTAATGTCATTTTTTTTAGCAATTTCCCTAATCATTCGCTTCTCAATTACCCACAAAAATTTGCGTTTTTAGCAATTTAATGAAAGTGTATGTGTATACGCAAAAATTCTTTCGGCTTCTGAAGATGTTGCAGGCTGCGTCAACGCTCGGCCTTCCACATAATCTGAGGCTCAAATCAGGACTGTTTATCCCCCCCCCCCCCGAAATTTGTTCAGGTACCCCAAAACGCTTTAAGGTACTCTAGGACTACCTAGAAGCTTTCTGTATAAGTATTCTATTCGTTGAGTAAAAATTATAGAGATGCAAACGCTGCCTTATTCACGTCCAATTTACAGAAAAATGTTTCCAGCGCAATATTTGTGCTGTGAAAGTGAAAACAATTATAAAACATTTCAAGGAAAATCATATCGGGGCTGGAAATAGGGAAATTGCTAACAAATAGACAAATTTTTCGGTTAATTTCTGAAATCAAAAATTCATAGGGTATTTGGAGAAGAAATTTTGGGGGGAATTTTCTTAAAAAAAAGGTAATTATCAGGTTCACCCGAGCATTGTATTGTATTGAGGGGTCCAGCCGGTGCTATAGGAGCTAATAAATCCTAGTCCGTACTGGAAGGCTCAGGTCTAATGACCTCTTGCCGCTCCCCTTGGTGCCTATGTAATTTGCTCCGACCTGGGAGACAAACTAACACGGACAAACAATATTACTTTACCTCATTAACCGTGCGATGACCCAATGGAAAGTGGGAAATCAGCAACAGTTTCGAGGCCTTTCACCCGAGCATAGGGCAATGCTTTTTTCCCTCAACAATTTCACCGAGCAACCATTTTTAGTGATTATCGTGGAAAACTCAGTTTCTACCGGAACACGGAACCCAAACCTGCAGGCCTGGGTTTAGGAAATTTAAAACACTACGCTATGCCGGGGCAGTCGCTTAAATGCTACATACAATGCATGTCATATCTCATATATACGTGTGTACCTATACATGTAATTATGCAGTATATATTCCTAACAATGTTACTAATATATCGGCGTTGTATTTGCGCATTAAAACAGCTCAAAAATTTACATTATTGTTCTTACATTACATTATTGCACGCATAGCATTGCTCACTGTTGACTGTTGCCGCATAGAGTATTTTCATAATCACATATGTATTCTGCTGTATAAACTTGTGTTTATAGCTCTCTTTAACGGCCGTCCTCATAGCAATTCTCTCTAACAAACAAATAAAAATCACCCCAGCATAATTGAGCGGAGAATTTTTAACAATAAAATTAAATGCGGTTCCCTATAGTTCAGGACTTATAGATGTGGCAATTGTGAGCAAAATGGCAAATTTTGGAATTCAATCGCGCCTGCACTGGAAGCAAATGTACAGTGACTATATTTGGGGACACCATCGGCTATATCTGGGGACATGATCTAACGCCATCGACTCGAATGGGAACAAATCCAAAACCCTCGGGCAAAACTGATATCAAGACAAATATTGTTACTGTACTGTGGATAAAGTAAGCCCGTGAAAATGAAGATGATGCCATAATATCAGTTATTGATCACACTACTGGTCAAAATCAACTTGTTATTAGGTCGGAATTCTGCTGGCATTAGATCACAAAAGGCCATAGATACCTGCATTGGAGAAGCCTACAAGAATTCAATTTTGACAGTGCTTGATTCTTAGGTTACAGCTACCCGTGTTTTGCCTGCTTGTCGGTTATGCTTATACGTATGGTGCCAGATAATATTTTACATTTTCGCTTTTACAAAATTGTATTATCAGCAGATGATGTCTGTTTAAGAAGTTGGAATTTATTCTATATTTACGATGTTTTATATGACTGGACTACAACTACGACTACATTCTTTTTCATATTTCAGTGGAGTCTCTATATAACGACTCTGAAGGGAAGATTGACAAATATTGTTACAGGGAAAGGTTGTTATTTAGAACAATTAATATGTACTTTACATGTACGGAGGGCTGGAAAAATAATGTTGTTACAGAGAAACGTTGTTATAAAGAGACTTGTTATAGACAGTCGTTATAGAGAGACTTCACTGTACACGGTTGAAAGAGCTTGGAGTTTGAGGCGGGATAATTTTTTTTGGACCCATCGAGTTGTGAAAATTGTAAAAATGTATCTGGCTCCGAGTTTTTTTCTCCCTACTTCCTTACAAAAATCACCTGATTTTTTACGACAATGATGGAAAAAAAAGTCGCAGAAATAGTTGGTATAAAAACAAAACAATACTGTGCTGCAGGCTTGGTGCTTGGTTGCTTTTGTTTTGTAAACCATTTCTCTCGAAAGACTCACAATCCCCCGACAATTTTGTTGGAAGCTGTTTCCTCGTTTTTGGTCACGAGATACTCATTCCGCATGATCCTTAGTCCAGTTTTCCTCCCCGCCTGGTCACCGTAACTAGTGAATTTTTATTTTATTGAGAATTCCATGGACTTGTCTTGTGTTTTATGATTCAGCGCAAGTCTTCGTTACAAAATAGTAAGTAAAGATATACATTGTGGTACATTTTATAACTGAATAAGCACCGACGGCTGCTGCTACAATTGTAGTGGTACTATTTATTTGCAATAAAATAATTTTTACTTCATGGGCTACATGAATAAAGTACACTAACGGTTATTTAACATTGTTCAAAAAAACTAGATTCACGAACGATAACTAACAATCATGGTCTGAGAACTAAAGATTGCCTTCATGCTAAAAACTGATTTAAAAATGCAAACGACGTTTGCATTATTTCACTTCACAATCTCTATTAAAACGGACGACAGCTGTACAGCCGGACTTCAGTTAAAACTTAAGGCGATTTAAAAGTGAAACGATGTTACACATGGATATTCGGATGGACAGTTCCAAAATGGCGGATGCAATGATACAAAACAAACAATAAAATACATCTAACTAATACTTTGAATTCCTCATACAAAGTTTCGAAACCAAAGACAAGATTGAAGATAGTTAAAACCCATGTCATATTCTGGTAAATTTCTATTGAGAGCTATGCAAGAATTGCTGAATTTGGGCGTCAGTCATTCCACATGTGGCTGGATCAATAATAGAGCCATCTTCAGTCATAAAATAGATGTTGTTATC